>CALYLW010000097.1:0-287500 GCA_944989445.1 Ampullaceana balthica
CAAGCTGTAACATTTTCAAAGGTAGCAGTGAACCAACATGAGATCATCTTGGAACCTGATCACAGTATCTCATATGTCTTTGATCCTTTTCATTGGTGTCATGTAGTACAAGTTACCTAACCCGAACTCATACATTATACCCAACCTCTGCCATTTATATCCCTTTGTTTAGTATTGAAAACTTAACTACCCAAATGTCTTATTATAATCATATCTAAACACCTGTTCCATGACAGGGCTTTGTTTGGGCTAATAGAGAAGCCATTTTCATGTTCATCTTTTCTACTCCAGGAACACCAATGCAGATGGGCACTGCGACTGTGACCGTGTTTGTGAAAGACGTGAATGACCACAGTCCGGTGTTTGACAGCAACGGTCCTTACCTGGCCAGCATCATGGAGAACATGCCCCCTGACACTGCCGTCATAATTGTCTCGGCCACAGACACTGATGAAGGCATGAATGCCCAGATAGTGTAAGTACTAGAATACCCAGATAGTGTTAAGTACTAGAATACCTAGATAGTGTTAAGTACTAGAATACCCAGATAGTGTTAAGTACTAGAATACCCAGATAGTGTAAGTACTAGAATACCCCGATAGTGTAAGTACTAGAATACCCAGATAGTGTTAAGTACTAGAATACCCAGATAGTGTTAAGTACTAGAATACCCCGATAGTGTAAGTACTAGAATACCCAGATAGTGTTAAGTACTAGAATACCCAGATAGTGTTAAGTACTAGAATACCCCGATAGTGTAAGTACTAGAATACCCAGATAGTGTAAGTACTAGAATACCCCGATAGTGTAAGTACTAGAATACCCAGATAGTGTAAGTACTAGATTACCCTTTTCATAACACAATCGTATCAATACCACGGCATGCGTACCATCGGACCACATACTATTTGATAAATACAAACTGACTTGGGTCTATCGATAGTTATTTTTTATTGTTGGGAGAAAAGTACTGATGTCCCCGTGTCCACCCATTTCCGAATGGGTACCTGACACTAGTTAGAGAAACAAAGGCTGCTGGAATAACACTCATAATCGCGGCCTGTGAACGCTGCATCACTTGCCAATATGTTCTTTTCAGAATTTGGGATGCAATAATCCTATGTATAGAAGGGCGCCTGTAATACTATTAAATAAGACATAAGATAAAAGCTTTACATGTAGTCATAACCTTCAGCTGTACTCTGCTTCTTCCAGCTACACACTTGCAGACAACATGGACAGTAAGTTCTATATCCACCCGCGGACAGCCCAGATATCCACCACCGTGTCCCTGGACCGTGAGCTGGACTCCATGTACAGTCTGACTGTGATCGCCACTGACCAGGGCATACCGCCTCGGTCAGCCAGTGTCCAGGTCACTGTGATGGTGGGAGATGACAATGATCATGCCCCAGAGTTTGGCTCCAGTAGCTACGCCACTACAATGTATGACTCTGCCAATACAGGTTTGTAGATTTAAAAATTGTATTTTAAAGTTGCTGAGCATTGATTTTGTTACCATAAATTTAGGGAATTATTAGGTTGAAACATTCTGTGAACACATTGACTGTTTGTTTTTATGGCACAGCATCCCTATCAATTGTGTTTGTTGAAAATCTTCTCTATCAATTTTGTTTGTTGAATATCTTCTCTATCAGCTGTGTTTGTTGAACATCTCCTCTATCAACTGTGTTTGTTGAACATCTTCTCTATCAACTGTGTTTGTAAAACATCTTCTCTATCAATTGTGTTTGTTATACGACTGGTTCCATTCCTAGGTGACTTTGTGATTGGCGTGACTGCAGTAGATCAAGACATTGCTAAGAATGGCAAGGTTGTTTACACACTAGAAGGGGCAAACCAGTCACTCTTCCACATCAACGGCCAGACAGGAGTAGTTACCCTTGCATCACCTTTGACCTCCTTGGGAAGATCTTTCAACTTCATTGTTAGGGCATCTGACCTGGTAAGTTAACATTTTCTTAGCAAAACCATTCTTGACAAGCATCTGTCCTGGTATTCTAAGGTCAAGGTTAGACATTTTTAAGCTTGACTTTTTTGTTTAAATATGAAGTGTTTGAGTTACTGTGTTGTGCATATTAAAATATTGAAATAAATTAATTGATTAGCGGCATGGTGGTTGAGTGGTTTGTGCGCTCGGCCGGCGTACCGATGGTCATGGGTTCGAATCCATGTGAAGGCAAGGATTTGTTCCCTGGGCCTAGGGCGTCCTCGAGTCCACCCAGCTCCGAATGGGTACCTAACACTAGTTAGGGAAATAAAGGCGGCTGGGTAATTTGTGGAACTCTCATAGCCGTGGCCTGTGAACCCTGCATCACTTGTCAACAGACCGGCATGGTCTGTGGACGCAATAATCTTCTGTATAGAAGAAGCGTCTGTATAGATAAGAAAAGATGATTAGTCATTTACAACTCTATAAATTGGTGCACTATATACACATTATAAATAACTTAACACAATACTTTTACACAGATTCAAAATAACTATACAACATGCCCCACTTTATTCATCTTTTGAATTGGACTACACTTTCATGTATTAATGTTATACAACATAGCACAGATGTTTCATATTTCACAACTGTAAATTCATTATACTCAAAGTACTGAGTACAATTCCAACAGGCCTGTAATCAGAGATTATTTTGTTGTAAGGATCTTCTAATCTCCACTGTCTTTAGGGCAACATCCCTTCGAACAGCTCTGCTACTGTGTTGGTCAATCTCCTGCCCACACCATCACTAATCTCTAGGGGTCTACCGATATATCGGCTGACCGATATATCGGCACCGATATCTGGATATCGGCAATATCGGTATCGGTAGCATGTAAAGGTCCCGATATTGACGTCACCGATATTTCATAATAAGTGACATTTTGACCCAAAAAAAAATATTTAAAAATCGGAAACGAAAAAGCAATCATTTAGATTTACAATATCTCGACAAATTAATATATCGACCCCGATACCGGTATTGAAATAGTCAAAAGAGTTCTAGTATTAATATGTGCAGCCACGATACTGTGTGCCATGTGCTGTGATATTGTTTAGGTATCGGCCGATTTTCGTATACTCAGAAATACTGTGTAAATAGTGCCAATGCCAAGTATACCGTAATTGCTATAATAAAATGTATAACATGTAAACATTATGTTCACGTAATTGCTCTAATACTAACAGCAAAAGATGCACGCAGAATCGCAGATGTCTAAAACATTTCGTTTCGTATGGAATAACAAAATGTAACGTGTGCAGACTTGCTGTCATTGGCAACCATTCAACCTCATTTTCACTTTCACTTATTACTATTAATTTGTTCTCATTGTTTCATTCATAAAAGGGGGCCGTGTGCAAAAGCCATTAAACTATTGGTTAGAATTAATAATTATGAGTCAAGGTTGAAGTTTCAAAAGGACTTCCTAATTTTGCTTGTACAATTTAATAAAGGATTGTTCGTTTTGTTATGAGTCCTATGTAGGTCATGATCTGGAACTTGTAAACACATCGGCGTATCGGAAACTTTGTTTCGGGGAGCAAAAAAATCGGTAATATCGGCAAAACTGGAAATCGGTAGACCCCTTAATTATAAAATATAAATAATTACGAGTGATAAATTTAAGAATGCCGTCATCAAATAGGCCTATGACCGCTGTTATTTTTGTCCTAACAAATACTCATATCGGCACTCATATCGGCAAAAAATATCGGCAAAAATGAACATCGGTAGACCCCTAATATTTTAAATAATTACGAGTGATAAATTTAAGAATGACGCCATCAAATATGACCGCTGTTATTTTTGTCCTAACAAATACTCATATCGGCACTCATATTAGTCATATCGGAAAAAAATATCGGTAATATCGGCGAAAATGCATGTCGGTAGTCCCCTTATATAAAAGATAAATAATTAGGAGTGATAAATTTAAGAATGACGTCATCAAATATTACCGCTGGTTTTTGTCCGAACAAATACTCATATCGGTACTCATATCGGCAAAAAAAATATCGGTAATATCGGTATCGGCAATATCGGCAAAAAGGCATATCGGTAGACCCCTACTAATCTCTTGGCCACTCTCTTTAGGGCAATACCCTTGAACAGCTCTGCTACCCTGTGGCCCACACCATCACTAATCTCTTGACCACTCTCTTTAGGGCAATACCCTTGAACAGCTCTGCTACCCTGTGGCCCACACCATCACTAATCTCTTGACCACTCTCTTTAAGGCAATACCCCCTTGAACAGCTCTGCTACTGTGTCGGTCAGTCTCCTGCCCACACCATCACTAATAGCTTGACCATTCTCTTTAGGGCAATACTCCCTTGAACAGCTCTGCTACTGTGTCGGTCAGTCTCCTGCCCACACCATCACTAATCTCTTGACCACTCTCTTTAGGGCAATACTCCCTTGAACAGTTCTGCTACTGTGTCGTTCAGTCTCCTGCCCACACCATCACTAATCTCTTGACCATTCTCTTTAGGGCAATACTCCCTTGAACAGCTCTGCTACTGTGTCGGTCAGTCTCCTGCCCACACCATCACTAATCTCTTGACCCTCTCTCTTTAGGGCAATACTCCCTTGAACAGCTCTGCTACTGTGTCGGTCAGTCTCCTGCCCACACCATCACTAATCTCTTGACCACTCTCTTTAGGGCAATACTCCCTTGAACAGCTCTGCTACTGTGTCGGTCAGTCTCCTGCCCACACCTTCAACCAACCGACCTAGATTCAATGACACAAACTTAAATTTGAGGATAAAGGAGAATGCTGAGATTGGCTGGCTGTTGACCACTGTCCACGCCACCACCACGACCAACAGTCGTATCACCTACTACATTGCCGGGGGCAACGTCAACAACGGGTTTGCCATCAACTCAGAAACTGGCAACATCACAGTTGCTGGACGGATTGATTTTGAAGTCACAAATACGTAAGCCTTGTCTCTCCAATTTAATTAGCTTTTATTGGTGAATAAATGAAGGTGCTTACGATCATAACTTAAAATTTAATTTTTATTGCTGAATATATGTATTGATTTATGTTCATAATATGAGCATTTACAGTATAATTAAATGTATATTTCCATTTATTAGAATCAATACAAGAACGTAATCTACAAAGTTGATTGGCATTATCTAAAGGAGATGAAAGTTTGTTAAAACGTTCCTAACTGAACCGTTCTATATCGAAGTTGGTATAAATAAATCTCCTGTTAAGTATTCAGATTAAAAAAATCCACTTATCATCTTTTTTATGTTTTCAGCTTCAACCTGTGGATTGAGGCCAGAGACCAGGGGTCAGCTCAGCTGTCAACATACAAAGCTTTTGACATCACAGTGGAAGATGAGAACGACAACGACCCAGTGTTTTCATCATCTCTGTACACAGCTTCAGTCTATGAGAATAGTCCAGTGGGGACCACGGTCTTCACGGTAAACTATATTATACTCTGGGTTGGAACTCATAATTTATGGGTAAACTGTTATATTTTACTCTGAGTGGGGACTTTGGCAAATTGGTTAGGTAAATTGTGGTTTTACTCTAAATGGAGGATCAAGTTTTTAAAAAATGAATCATTACAATTTAGCCTTATTGTTTTAGCCACAATTTAGCCTTACTGTTTTAGCCACAATTTAGCCTTACTGTTTTAGCCACAATTTAGCCTTACTGTTTTAGCCACAATTTAGCCTTACTGTTTTAGCCACAATTTAGCCTTACTGTTTTAGCCACAATTTAGCTTTACTGTTTTAGCCTTAAACCATCAAGTCCACAACTTCTATTGGTCATAATGACACACGTAATCCTTGTCTCTAAAGTTGATCCATGTCCATGACACAGGTGACAGCCACTGACATGGACTCAGGTGTCAATGCTCAGATCAAGTATGTCATCAAGAGTGGCAATGAGAACAACACCTTCCAGGTGGACGCCAGCTCTGGTGTGTTGAGAACCTTGAACAGAGAGGTGGACAGGGAGAAGATAGCTCTCTACAACCTGGAGATTGAAGCATCTGACATGGTGAGTTGACAAGGCTGGTCTCTGTTTGATCCCATGACACATTCACTGAGCTCCATGACACATTCACTGACCCATATGACACATTCATTGACGTATTTGACACATTCACTGACCCATATGACACATTCATTGACGTATTTGACACATTCACTGACCTATATGACACATTCACTAACTTATATGACACATTCACTAACTTATATGACACATTCACTGACCTATATGACACATTCACTAACTTATATGACACATTCACTGACTTATATGACACATTCACTGACCTATATGACACTTTCTTTGAAATATATGATGCATTCAGAGCCTATGATGCATTCAGAGCCCATGACACATTCACTGACCTATATGACATATTCACTGACCTATATGACATATTCACTGACCTATATGACAGACACATTCACTGACCTATATGACATATTCACTGACCTATATGACAGACACATTCACTGACCTATATGACAGATACATTCACTGACCTATATGACACTTTCTTTGACACATTCACTGACCTATGTGACACATTCACTGACCTATGCAACACATTCTTTGACATATATGACACATTCATAGCCCCATGACACATTCACTGATCTATAAGACACATTCAGACCCTCATGACACATTCATTCAGCCTTGTGGCACATTCATTCATGTCGTTAAATGAACATTCTTGAAATCCCTTGTTGGGCCTGGCGTCTGAATGAACACATTTCTACATTCTAGGGAAATCCAAGGAGATTTGCCACCACCACAGTCAGGGTCAGCATCCTTGACCTCAATGACAACATTCCAAAGTTTGTTGGCACCAGGAGTGTTGCTATTCCAGAAGACCTGCCTATTAACAGCTTCGTTATGCGGCTGACTACAGTTGACGCTGACATCGGTGAAAACGCCCGGGCCAACTATTCCCTGGTCAACGTAGATGCCTCCTCATTTCCCTTTGCTATAAATGCAAGTACGGGAGTTATCACGAACGTCAGACGTCTTGATGCTGAAAGCAGTCAGATGTATTCATTCACTGCCAGTGTCACAGACGGTGCCTTCATGCCCCAAACACCACTGACAATAAGAATCCTTGACGTCAACGACAATCCTCCCAGATTTAAAGATTCAACCATCATCATTGAGTTCACGGAGCTCCAATTGCCCAACACAAAGGTCAGCCAGCTGACCGCACTGGACTCTGATATTTCAGTTCCAAATTTTCAGTTTTTTTTCTCGCTGCGACGTCCATCTTCATTATTCCAGCTGAACTCAGAGACAGGAGAAATCGTTGCCCTGGAGACCATGCGGTTCTACGGAGGTCAGTCTAGTGGGGACACGATGAATGACCATATCTTGGACGTCCTGGTGACAGACCTGGGCATCCCCTCCTTGTCCTCGGAAGCGACTGTTAAGATCAGAATTACAGATGCCAACGATCACGCTCCGTTGTTTCAGAAGGATCGTTATTTCACGGCCGTGCCCCGAAATCTCAACATACCCCAAAGGGTTATTAAAGTCACGGCAGAGGACTTGATGGACTTTGGAAGAAATGCTGAGGTTGTCTACAGCATCACTGGAGGAAACGGGGCCAGTTTCTTTTCCATAAACTCATCTTCGGGTGAGATCTTTTCCAGGGCTTCTCTTGTTGGAAACGCTCAGCAGAGGCTCATTGTCAATGTCAAGGCCATGGACCGTGGCATGCCGCCCCAGAGTTCCACCGTGGACGTGGAGTTCTACTTGACAGAAGCCAACGTAAACGAGCCCAGGTTTAACAGCAATCCTTTCCAAAAGCAAATCAGGGAAGACCTGTCTGTTGGTTTGGTCATAGACACCATCACTGCCACTGACAATGACCCGGGGCTCAATGGAGAAATTGAGTATTTGTTGACAGGGGGAAATGATGACGGTACGTTTTCTATTGGGCTGGACACTGGTCAACTTAAATTGCTGCAGCCTCTAGATTATGAAACTCAGACCTTGTACATCATAAACATCACGGCTAGGGATAAAGCTCTCTACAGTAAGGAGGTAACGAAGAACTACAAAATCCAGCTCCTAGACGTCAATGACAACAAACCCATCTTTGACAGGGATTACTACGATGCTTACATTCAAGAAAACTCGTTGCAGTTCTCTCCGGTCATGAGACTCACTGCCACTGATGCTGATGTCACGGACATCAATAAAGATATCCGTTACGCCATTGTCGGTGACGCAAACTCAAAAAGCTTCTTCCAAATCAGCAACACGACGGGACAAATCAGCACTGGGACTTCCATATTTGATTATGAGACAAGAACTCTTTACACACTGACCGTGATGGCATACAACCCAGACCAAGGCAACGGGGAGGCCTCCATTTTGAGGTCTGTCACTACGGTGTACGTGCACGTCACCGGCCAAAATGAAGACAGCCCCCATTTCCTGGTAAAACTTTACAATTTTCAAGTCATTGAATCGGCAGAAATGGGTAAATCCATTGGACGTGTCTACGCTGTAGACAAAGATCATGGAGTGGATGGTATTGTCTACTACTATTTGGAAGCCCAGAGCAACCTCAGAGGTTTTGTTGTTGACCCCTTGACGGGCGACATCAAAGTGTCCAAACGTCCAGACTATGAATCATCACCCACTGTGTTGCTGAGGGTCATCGCCAAGAACTGGGGCAGTGTTCTCGGTAATGACACTGACACCTGTTTAGTGAATGTGACAGTGACAGATGCTAATGATCCACCAGAGTTTTCTAAACCCATCTACTTTGCCAATGTGACAGAGAATTCACTGGGGTGAGTATTTTGATAAAGAAATAATCAAAATTTATAGTAGTTAGTCACAAATGTTTAGTACATAAATTGTCGGTGATCAAATTATTATTTCGTTTAGTTAAACAGCTTATTTGAAAGTCCTAACATATTTTTTTTATTAACATGTTTATCCCATTTTGACTTATTGAAGTAGCTCTAAGATGGATTATTTCAAATTGTCTTGACACTTTGAAATTATCAAATTTTCATCAATGATGGACTTTTACCAACAATCTCATACATTTTTTAAAACAGTTGTATTTATTCCCAAGATGTATCATTTTTGTTTACAATATTATTGGAAGATCTACTTTAGTTTTTGTCTAAAATGTTATTCCCAGATCTACTTTTGTATTTGTTTACAGTGTTATTTCCCAGATCTACTTTTGTGTTTGGTTTACAATGTTATTCCCAGATCTACTTTTGTGTTTGTTTTACAATGTTATTCCCAGATCTACTTTGTGTTTTGTTTACAATGTTATTCCCAGATCTACTTTTGTGTTTGTTTACAATGTTATTCCCAGATCTACTTTTGTGACAATTGTTTAGTGCTGAGGATAAGGACACACTGCCAGAGAACCGACTATTCAAATACGAGATCATACGTGGCAATGTCCCTGAGAGGTTCATCATCAGCCAAACTGGCAGGATAGAAACATCTGGCCTGGGAGTGCTGGACAGGAGACCACTGCCAAGTATACACTGGTCATATGGGGCAATAGATACTAGGGATCCTTCTATACTTGGTGAGTACATCTGTGGAGTAGTACTGGACATCTTGAGACATGTTATAGTCTACCATCATAGACATATACATGTTATAGTCTACCATTATAGACATATACATGTTATAGTCCTACCATCATAGATATATACATGTTATAGTCTATCATCATAGATATATACATGTTATAGTCTACCATCATAGACATATATACATGTTATAGTCTACCATCATAGACATATATACATGTTATAGTCTACCATTATACATATAGAGACACGTAATAGTCTACCATCATAGACATATACATGTTCTAGTCTACCATTATAGATATAGAGACATGTTGTAGTCTACCATCATAGACAAAAATACACTAATACATGTTATAAACTTCCTACAAAGAGATATCTTAGAGAAATGAATTCAGTGGTTGACAGTTACCCAATTTAAAACTAGATTTCTAAAAATCATTTTCTTTGCTCATTTCTTTGAGAATATCTTGCATTATTACAAAACATCTTCATTAAGCTTTATAAATTTTAAAAAATCTATGCTGTTAATTCACATTTTAACATTAGGAAACATTTCATGTCATGTTAATATTTTCAATCCTGTTCCAGGCACAGCTACTGTGGAGATTGAACTCTTGGATGTCAATGATAACGGTCCCAGGTTCAATCCCGAGAACTTGAGAGCTAATGTGTCCGAGAACATGACCGCTGCCTGGACGTTATCCTACTCAAAGATTACACAGTGGATGCTGACCTTCCCCCCAACCCAGGGACCTTACAGATACAGGCCCAAAGATGGACCTTGGTCAGGGTTCTTCTCCATCAATGAACAGACTGGACGAGTCCAGACTACCAAAGTCCTTAACAGGGATGCGAACCCACAGTTTGTCATCACTCTGGTGGTCACAGATGGCGGAACGCCAACAATGACGTCCAGTCTTAGCTTGACCATTGTGGTCAGTGACATCAACGACTCCCAGCCCAAACCCAGGCCCTTGAACCTGTTGGTCAATGTGAGAGAAAATGAAAGGATCTCTGGGAAGATTGCTGATGTCCAGCCTTTGGATTCTGACCTGACTGACAAGTACAAGTGTAGCATCATAAGTGGAGACGCCGCTCACTTCGTCATCAATAAAGACTGTGACCTGGAAGCTGTTAACCTCGGCCCCGAGTCGTACAAGTTGAGTATCCAAGGCTCAGACGAGAAGCACACCCCAGTTGTGTACGATGTGTCAATTGTTGTGGAAGTTCTCAGCAACAACATCTCATGAGCTCAGTCGCCACCGAACTCCGAAACGAAAAAGCTTCATCTTTCCTTGAGAAGAAATATTCTGTTTTCAAATCTAAGGTTCAAGAAGCGTTTGGTTCATTTGTGACTTGCAAGATCTATAGCCTGAAGGAAGTGGGCTCTAATCTGTACGTGTCCATGTTTGCCTTTGATAACAACAAGAGACTGCTGAGCAGCAGTGACATGCAGAGAGGTTTAACTAGCGCCAAGGGGGCCATTGAGGTCAGCTCCGATGTTAGCATCCAGACAGTCGCTGTTAGCCGGTGCGCCGTCAATCCATGTAAAAACGGGGGAGTCTGCTCTACGATCATTGCAGCTCTTGCAGGCATTTCAATTGTAGATTCTCCGAGTTTAATATTGACCTCGCCCAACACTGACCTAAGCACTTCATGTTTTTGCATGCCTGCTTTCACCGTCAGTTCTGTGATCAAAACCAGCAGCCATGTGGGCAGACTACTGCAACAATGGCGGCACCTGTGTTAACAACGTCTGCAGTTGTCCAAGTAACTGGCAAGGTCCATTCTGTCTCAGTGATGTCAATGAATGTCTCCAGGGATCCCTGTGTAAGAATGGGGCTACATGCCGCAACACAAATGGATCTTTTGAATGTGACTGCGCTGATGGTTTCAAGGGAAGGTACTGCGATGCACAGAATTTCTGTGCCACCCGACCCTGCTCCCAACACGGGATATGTGAGGAGCTGCTAGACTCCTATCAGTGTCGCTGTGACTATGGCTACCATGGGCCCGAGTGTCAGTTTTCCAGCATGTCTTTCCAGGAAGGTTCCTATGCCCTGTTCGATCCCGTGGACAATTACAACACCTTCAACATCACCATGTACTTTGCCACTGTCAGCACCAGCGCTTTGCTGGTCTTCAGTCCATTGGACCAGGACCAGGGTTACATAGCCGTGGAGATAGTCAATGCCAAGATCCAGGTGTCATTCCTTATCGGGGATACGAATCAGGTCAAGCTGACCACCACGCTTCGGTCAACACTGGCTACTGGTACAGACTTGAGTTGACCAAGATCCCAGGGGTGAGTCTTGATAGTTAGCTTCTTTGGCCGTATTTTTATTGGGGATACATCCATACACTGTTTGCTCTTTCTCTCTCTCTCTCTGTCTCTACCTGATGGCAGTCTCACCAGTTCATTATTATTCTTGGTTGGGTTTTCTTGTGTCACTGTTATGCTCTCTCAGACTCATGGTTTCTCAAATGTTTACAGGAAGTTTGATGTCTCCATTATTGGCTCATCTACACATGTTTAGATATACTGTCCCAAATATAGGGCACTATAACCTTGGATTTAAATCCTTGGGGAGAAAAAATAGGTTTTAAAAAAAAACATCAACACGTGATTAATCACCGAAAATGACACGTCCAGGAGCAGTAAACCCCCCTTGATGCTTTAATACCTGCAGCTCAATCCCTTGTTTAAATAACTCACCAGCTCCTCATTATTAGGTGCTGCGAAACAACGCTGCTATACCATATGCTGGCGTCTTCAAGTTCGCACTCCTGTTTTCCTTTCATCTTGTCAAAAAGTTGATAGATTAGGATTTTCGGAATGTTAATAACAGCTCCCTGGCCGTGTTCTACAGGAGATGTTTAGTTTTATTATTCTTGCTTAGCGGCTTGCACTACCTTGGTTTATTAAGATGGGTTTAAATAAATTTCAAAGGGGTTCCCTCAGGGGAATGTGTGTTGTGGATTGAAGGAATGCCGGGCCCATCTAATCATGATTGAAGGCTTGCGTCTGTTTCTAGGCTTTATTTTTATTGTGCTCTATAACCATAAGTGGATTACACAGTTTATATGTGTACTAAACAATATATATGTGTACTAAACAATATATCGGGGAACTAAACAATATATCGGTGAATAATAGATAGTATCAGCCTATTTGGTGTATTACGCAGTATATCAGTGTATTTTCGAATATATCGGTGTATTTCATGGTATATTTGGTGTATTTAAAAGATCCATGTATTACTATTACACACAGAAGCCGCAAGAGGAAAAACAAATTATTTCAAAAGTTCAATACAGTACATCGTTGTGAGATACACTACTATCTGAATTTGACATGTTTAAATACCGGTGCGTTGACATCAAAGTAACACCATGTCATACAGATTTCGACTGTATTTTTATCAAAGGAACCATCTCTAACTAGAATGTGAACATTCTTATCAAATAAATTACGTCAAAGATTTTGCTTTCCTGAAAGTCAATACAACTAATCCCTTTGGATCGACCAACTCCATAAATCTACAGTCCCTGTTACACAGGGCGACTCTCGTTGTGTGGCTGCCTCATGGATCCTAGTACCTGGCATGCCTTCGGTGGCCAGGTTACTTGTCATTGTCCATTGTCTGGTGGCTAGCACGTAGATCCAAGAAGCAGAGAGCAAAGATTTTCGAAGTGATTACTAACAGTTAAACTATTTCCATAGTAGATATGACGTCATCAAAGTGTTCACTAACAGCTAAACCATTTATTCTATAGTAGATATGACGTCATCAAAGTGTTCACTAACAGCTAAACTATTTCCATTGTAGATATGAATTCATCAAAGTGTTCACTAACAGCTGAACTATTTCCATAGTAGATATGACGTCATTAAAGTGTTCACCAACAGCTAAACTATTTCCATTGTAAATATGACGTAATCAAAGTATTCACTAACAGCTGAACTATTTCCATAGTAGATATGACGTCATCAAAGTGTTCACTAACAACTAAACTATTTCCATAGTAGATATGACGTCATTAGTGTTCACCAACAGCTAAACTATTTCCATTGTAAATATGACGTAATCAAAGTGTTCACTAACAGCTAAACTATTTCCATTGTAAATATGACGTAATCAAAGTGTTCACTAACAGCTAAACTATTTCCATTGTAAATATGACGTAATCAAAGTGTTCACTAACAGCTAAACTATTTCCATTGTAAATATGACGTAATCAAAGTGTTCACTAACAGCTTAACTATTTCCATAGTAGATATGACGTCATCAAAGTGTTCACTAACAACTAAACTATTTCCATAGTAGATATGACGTCATTAGTGTTCACCAACAGCTAAACTATTTCCATTGTAAATATGACGTAATCAAAGTGTTCACTAACAGCTAAACTATTTCCATTGTAAATATGACGTAATCAAAGTGTTCACTAACAGCTAAACTATTTCCATTGTAAATATGACGTAATCAAAGTGTTCACTAACAGCTAAACTATTTCCATTGTAAATATGACGTAATCAAAGTGTTCACTAACAGCTTAACTATTTCCATAGTAGATATGACGTCATCAAAGTGTTCACTAACAACTAAACTATTTCCATAGTAGATATGACGTCATCAAATTGTTAACTAAAGTATAAACATTTGTTAAATTTAGTCTCGCATAATCTAAAGTGATATAAAAACTGTTTTGGACTCTTGCAACTTCTACGATAATGTTAATGCAATTAATTCAAATACAATAATAATAATAACTTAAAGCTAATGATCTTTCGTAATTAAAAAGTATATTAAACACCAGACGATTATCTAGTGAGAAGCTCCCCCTTCCCCCACTCTTAAATTTAACCGTGGCCAATGTTCCCTATAAGCTTCGCGGCCGCGCAGCAGATTAGGCTTACCGCGCAGAAAATTTTAATAAGGATTATGTCAGTTTGTGGGGTGTACAGTGTACAATTTTGCACACACAAAATGGATGATGTGTAACTTTGCACTCGGGGTCACACGGACCAACAAAACTGAGAGAGAACATTGCCGACGGCTATCCATTTTATAACCATATTTTTTCCCTCTCTTAAGTTCCAAAAGGTCTGTTTGACCCCTCCGTATGTCGCCCCTGAATGTCGACTATGTGTGTTGTGTCTGTCAATAAATATATTTACAGATTGAATGTGACCTTATTCAACGAGCATCTAAACTGTACAAACATTGGCTTTTAACTTACGAGTACTTGCTTCATTTCATCACTAATGTCTTTAACTAATTTCGAACGCCACGTTTTAACAACAAAAAAAATGTGTTTACCAGCAATAATGAGATTGTCTCAACATCACGGCCCCTCTCCCTGGTTTCTTGGCCGGGATGGGGGGGAGGGGGGGGCGAGACCAACCATCTCCCGTCAATAAATAAAGGAAATATTATGTAATTAGAACAAGGAGCGTGTTTAGTATAGGATTAGAACAAGGGGCGGGGCTAGTATAGGATTAGAACAAGGGGCGTGGTTGGTGTTATAAGATTAAACAAGGGGCGTCGTTAGTGTTACAGGATTAGAACAAGAGGCGTGGTTAGTGTTACAGTATTATAACAAGGGGCGTGGTTAGTGTTACAGTATTAGAACAAGGGGCGTGGTTAGAGTTACAGGATTGGAAAAAGGGGCCTGGTTAGTGTTATAGGATTAGAACAAGGGGTGTGGTTAGTTGCGTCCCTTACTGCAGTACTCCGTGAAAGTCGTACGACTGCCAACAGTTGGTCGGTCCCACGCCCACGTACTGCCTTAGTTGACATGTCCAACTCAAACCGTCTCAATAAGATACACATTGAATTTTCATTAACCGGAACTACGCTGTACAACCCGACCAACCCATCTCTCTCCCCCGCTCCCCTCCCCCTGACGTATGAATGATTGCATCGACTGAGAGTGATCTCCCCCTGGATGTTCCCAGTAACAAAATGATCAATCATCACAAGTCAGTCAGGGCAATTCGGAGATCCAACATGAGATTGTGTCACTTTTCATCTGGACAGATACTTTGGGCGTTTTGCCTGTGTGTATTTGTGTGTATGTATGTATGTATGTGTGTTTGTTTGTGTGTGTGGGCAGGGAAGGGTTGTTCATACATCGTGAGGGTATCTGACTTATTGAGGTCAATTTAGCACGGGAGCCCCCTTACTTTGATTAGTTTAATTTTAACCAGGTACGAGGCCTGGCTGTACAACTCACAGCCATATTTTGACATCTCCATGAGATCCGGCCCGTTGTCCACCCCATCAACGTCTGACCACATAGCCACCCCCATACACACACATACGATCTAGTCCCTATACCACTCACTGATCACATAGCCACGCCCCTCCACGATCTAGTCCCTACCCCACCCATTGACCACATAGCCACCCCCGCGATCTAGTCCCTACCCCACCCATTGACCACATAGCCACCCCCACGATCTAGTCCCTACCCCACCCACTGACCACATAGCCACCCCCACGACCTAGTCCCTACCCCACCCACTGACCACATAGCCACGCCCCCCACTATCTAGTCCCTACCCCACCCATTGACCACATAGCCACCCCCACGACCTAGTCCCTACCCCACCCACTGACCACATAGCCACCCCACGACATAGTACCTACCCCACCCATTGACCACATAGCCACCCCCACGACCTAGTCCCTACCCCACCCACTGACCACATAGCCACCCCACGATCTAGTCCCTACCCCACCCATTGACCACATAGCCACGCCCCCCCCCCACGATCTAGTCCCTACCCCACCCACTGACCACATAGCCACCACCCCCACACACACATACAATCTAGTCCCTATACCACCCACTGACCACATAGCCACCCCCAACGATCTAGTCCCTATACCACCCACTGACCACATAGCCACCCCAACGATCTAGTGCCTACCCCACCCACTGACCACATAGCCATCCCCCAACACGATCTAGTGCCTACCCCACCCACTGACCACATAGCCATCCCCCAACACGATCAAGTCCCTACCCCACCCACTGACAACGTCATGTACCAGGCGTCCAGCTGGTATGGTTTATGATTAGACCTGTCACCACGGAATGACGTGGCCAAGATTGATCAGATTCTATGTACAACACTCTCACCTACTAACGTCACTTCCTATCTCCCTATTCCAATAGTCCGGCTCTTCAAAATATTGCATTTGGAAAAAAGGAAATAACTTGAAAATTCAATTTTCTGGTCGGGGAAATACAAGTAAAATCTGGACATTTGAATTCAATTCCTTGACGTCCTTATAAAGTTTATGTAATTTTGTAGTCATTCAAAGAGAATGTTGTGTTTGTTGTTTTTGAGAGTGATGGGTAAAAGATGACTACACAGATCACAGACATCAGATAAGCCTAAACTCCTTTTATTAGCTGTCCTTTACTCCCCTAAGATTTGGCCTACATCATATTTATGGTTAGAATAACAAGACAAACTATGATTTACTATAAAAGTGTAGAAAGAGATTGTTGTATTGGATTAGAAACTATCTACTTAATGTTATGAAAGTGTCAAGAAGAAAAAAAAAGAACTTATATATTTGATGTAATTGGCAAACGGGGGGCCTTTACAAGGTCTAACTAAAATGGGCTCCTGTAGAGTTGAATTCTAGAAACTGGATTATTTAACTGGATTATAACTTTAGAAACTATAAGATTTAACTTTAGAAACTGGACTCTTACGATGTGTATTTTTTAGTAACCGGACTATGATGTGTAACCTAAGAAACTGTACTCTTTTTCTATTTCCCTCAAGTTGACCATTTTATAAAATACATAATTATTTCTCCCTCCCCAGACTGCAAATCTAATTGTCCAGAAATGCCCCAATTTGACCTGCGACAACTGTGGAGACAAGCAGACCGACTGTTACAGTCAAGTCAATTATGCCACAAGGTCAGTAAATAAGCCTCATAGGTGATATCTTGTTATTGTTCCTGTAATCAGTTGTCATACCCACTGGAAGAATGTTAGACAAGACTTTGTGAGTTTTCTCTGTGGAAATTTAAACACTATTCAACTCACTGACACTGGGAATGTATATAGAGAAATTATGTGAGTTAGAGTAAATTATTATTTTATTCTAAATTTTCACTTTAAAAAGTGTCTAGTTGGTCAATGAGTGAAGTACTTCTAATATTTAGTGGTGGACAGTTAACACCCAGACACAAAGTCTATTTACATTTCTTTTTTACTGAATTCTTCACTTTAATACCATGATACATGTAGATACAAATCCCTCTATAATTAATGCTTGATCTCAATGAAATTAATAACATTAAAGTGTATTTTTAGCCTTATAATTTTTAAATTTACTCAAATTTTTTTTAAAAAGAAAATCCCTTTCATTAATAGTGATCAAAAACTTAATTTGCAAAAGTCAAAAGCAACAATAAAGTATATTTTAAAATTCTTTATCTTTTAGAATCGCTCCCAGAAAAATTGAAATACATTTTCTCTTAGTGATATTTGAACAATTTCAATCAGTGTTAATGCTGAGCTGATTGAAAATATCTGAAGTTAAGGCTGAACTGATTGAACATATCTGAAGTTAATGTTGAACTAATTGAACATATCTGAAGTTAATGTTGAACTAATTGAACATATCTGAAGTTAATGTTGAGCTGATTGAACATATCTGAAGTTAATGTTGAGCTGATTGAACATATCTGAAGTTAATGTTGAGCTGATTGAACATATCTGAAGTTAATGTTGAACTAATTGAACATATCTGAAGTTAATGTTGAGCTGATTGAACATATCTGAAGTTAATGTTGAACTGATTGAACATATCTGAAGTTAATGTTGAGCTGATTGAACATATCTGAAGTTAATGTTGAGCTGATTGAACATATCTGAAGTTAATGTTGAGCTGATTGAACATATCTGAAGTTCATTAAAAAAATTATTTGGGGTAAATGAGATTGTGGTTTTGTAAGCAGATGGTGGATTGAGTTTTTGTAAGGGATCATGGATTGTGTTTTTGTTACTGATAAACAATGTTTTGATCCACACAGTGACACGTCCCTGACTGGCAGGTATATGAGTATTGGTGGCATCAAGGACTTCAGCGACATCACAGCTCTGAAAGGTAAAGTCAGCACCCATGACTTTGTGGGCTGTGTCCACAGTGTGGTCATCAACCAGCCGACCCCTGGACTTCAACCCAGAGAGGCCCTTAACGTCACAAACGTTTGCCCTAGAGCCAGTCGGTTCAGTCTGTGTGTGGCCAACCAGGACAATTATGGTACCTCTTGTAACAATGGTTTCTGTGTGGATAGGTGTCTCACACTGCCTGCAAGTGCCCTAGCAACTACATGGACGATGCTTGCATGATTGGTAGGTAACAATGCCATTAATAATTGTATGTCATTTTAAATGATAATACTTTATTGTAATGTAAGAAAGTGTGTTACAAAATTGTCACAAGCGTCTTAATTTATATCTAGAACGCTTGCTCCCAGATTCATAAACTCCCATTTACACAAGAAATAACTGAACACTGCTAACGGAAAAAAAACTTTTTCAAGAACACACTATACACACCACACAACTCTCTAACCTTCTACACACATTCTCATAACATCAACAAAAACAACTCCTTTTGCACGCTTCTCGCACCGACTAACCAATAACACTAACATGACCACCAAATACACCACCGTGCGCAGCTCACAAGTAATAGGTGGGAAATTGGTCATTTTTGACAATAACATTTTCTTATAGTTTCTAAAATTACTTGTATGGGAAAAAATTGATTGGCAAATAATAATTATTGGCAGGTGCAATCATTCTACTCTGTGAGTTGATTGAAAAGGATAACTTGTACTTATTTGTTGAAAATCAACAATCTCATATAGCAACATGCTCATATAGCAATAACCTCAGCAATAGTATCTGTTTTTAAGAAAAATCTCGCCACTTGTTCTTTCCAGTGAGACAGCCATTCACCTTTGGAGCAACGCCAAATCCGGTTCACACTGCGTCCATCTTACGTCAGAGACGGCCAGCTGTCCGAGCTGAGAGCCGCCCAGTCCAGGCTCAGGCGAGCAGCACCACAGAAATCACATTGTTTATGAGGTTCAGATCGGTGGAGAGGCGAGGAGTTTTGTTCAGACTCTCGTACAGACACAAGCAGCTGTTTGTTGTGGGTGAGTGGTCAGTGGACTACACAGATGTGGACTATTTGTGTGTTGTACTTCCTGTTACTTGGTTGTTTAAAAATGTAAATCATACTTTCAGCTGATTAACACAACAGTGTTTACCTCTTTTATTGTTCATAAACATAAATTTGTTTTCATTATTAAATTCATTTTTTTCTCTCAATGTCAGCCATTCATTTAACACAGATTAGTCATGACGTCATGTTGTTCTTGTACTTTGACACCGATTAGTTGTGACGTCATGTTGTTCTTGTACTTTGACACCGATTAGTTGTGACGTCATGTTGTTCTTGTACTTTGACACCGATTAGTTGTGACGTCATGTTGTTCTTCTACTTTGACACTGATTAGTTGTGACGTCATGTCTTATACTTTCAGTTTGCTGATGACGGCATTCACTTTCTCATCAAGTCCAACGGCGCTGTCAATGACCCGCTGACCGTGTCAGTCAGTGACATCACTGACAGCTCTTGGCATAATGTCACTGTGTCGGAAGCTGACTCTGTATATACCCTGACATTCGATGACAAGGTCACCAAGAGCAAAAGTTTTGGAAATCACATACAGTTTTGATTCCTTGAACCTTCAAGAGATGGTGGTGGTGGTCCTGCTACTGTTCCGGATAACTCAGAGATAAGGGTAGGTAATCTTAAGAGAAGGTGGTTGGTAGTCTGCCCTTGAAAACTCAGAGATAAAGGGTAGGTAATCTTTAGAGAAGGTGGTTGTAGTCAGCCCTTGAAAACTCAGAGATGAAGGGTAGTAATCACTATAGATGGTGGGTGATAGTCTCCTGCCACTGCCCCTGATAACTCAAGAGAAAGGGTAGGTAATCTTTATAGAAAGTGAATTGGGGTCCGGCAACTCCCCTGATTACTCAGAGATAAAGGGTAGGTAATCTTTAGAGAAGGTTGTTGGTAGACTTCCCCTGATGCTCAGAGAATTTGAATAGTGTGTGTTTGTGTCAAGTATTGATATTGATTCTCCAATTGGGAAACATCTGGAGACTTCAGAATTATTTTCCATTGTTCATTTCCCTGTATAGCTGGAAAAATAGAGCTATTTATAGCCCTAATGTAACCAAAATATAAACATACCTCTAGCACAATTTTAATCGCATCCCTTCATTAGCAATCAAGTGACATATAGAAATAGATGTAATGCCCTAGCATTTCATCATAGAAATGTGCACAAAAAACCACTTGATGATGGTGGTTTCTTTTATATCCCTAATTGTCCAGCATAGCCACCAATCACACTCTGATCTTCAAAACTTAAGCTTAAATATAAGATTCTTAATATTTTTCTTAAACGTTTCTTTTTGTCACATTCTCTCAATGATTTTGGAACACTGACTGTTCTGTAACATGGCTTTTTAAATTTATGTGGTTATAGTTAGGCTTAAGTTGAGATTATGCACCCAAGGGGTTCCTGGGGAAATTTTTGAAAATCACTGTTTTAGAGCATGGATAATGTCTAAAGATGGTTTGTATCCTATGTTTTCTTATTGCAGGTCTGGAGGCTGTCTATCTCAGTTTCTCATCAATGGTGAACTGCTGCCCTTGAATGGCACCACAGAACAAGTACACCATCAGTGTGGAGGGCAGGGTAGGGGGAAGCTGTGCTGCCCTTTGTGACAACAACCCTTGTGGTAAGAACAAGTGCACTCCCAACGGTGAAATGTATCAGTGCCATCTTTTGGCACCAGAGTCCGCAGGCCTGGAGACCGGGATCATCATTGTCATCGTCTTCTTCGGGATCCTGCTCATCGCCATTGTAGTCGTGTTTATCCTCTTCCGTACCCGCAGAGACCTATTCCAGAGGTGTGTCCGAAACTAGAAACAAAACCGCAGCCTCGGGAGTGCCTCTAGCAGCGGTAAAATTAATGTCAATGCAGACGTTATTTCTGCAGGCGTGATGAACGGGTCGGGATCCAGGTACGCCCTGACCCAAGCGAGGAGGAAATGATAATACGTAACCACATAACAGAGAATCTGACAGGTCAGAAAGCAAGTTCCTTGTCGTCACGTCCGACCTGATTGGGTCGAATGACTCCACTCAACCCGTCCAGCTGTCTGACGGCACTGTCATCATGGAGACCAGCAGCGTGATGAACAATCCTCCTGGGCGTACGAGGATAGTTCCGGAACATTATGATTTTGAAAATGCCAGCAGCATTGCCCCATCCGACATAGCCCCCTCCGACACTTGATCAGGCATTACAGAGATTTTCGCAACGGCACCCATCACCATCATCATCACCACTCACCATCCACAACTTCCGCAGTCACAACCACTCAACAACCATCTGTTCAACAAGTACAGGACAGTCCTGTGTCAAACTACAGGGTGAGGTCAGAACAACGGCCCCTTCAACAATCATGGGATTCGCCAGAGTCCAATTTCCTTGTCGGGCTCCGCACTCTCTGTTCCAGCCAATGGAATCAACTCATGGCTCCCAACGGGGGGCGACCTAGTTCAGCTCTGGCTGGTTTAAACCATCCAGATCCAGGACGTAGCCGTATGAGCCCTCTCACCTCCAACTCAACGTCCGCTCAGCCCACGTACACATCCGCACAGCTACGGCACCAACATCAGTCGCAGTAACTCCATCGGCAGTCACCACAGCCATAGCTCCAGCTCTTCAGCCACTGGAGTGTTCTACGTTTGATCCCACCACATTCCCACCATAACCTTTTCAACAACAAACTGTGCTGCCAGTCAGGGGGCGGGCACCCAAAGGCTCTGACGGTGGAAGACGTCATAGACGTCAATGCTCGTCCAGACTGACTGACCCTGTCTAGCTTGTTGGATCGTAGCATAGTCATCGATGATGCCGCCCACGCAGGTCACCCCAAGCAACCGCATCCTGACCCCAGGAGCCAGTATTAGACAGCAGTTTATTGCTGGAGCCGCCAGACTCCAGTTCTCAGGACAGCGGAGCCAATGACTCATTACGTGTTCAGAGTTTGAGTACGACAACGATAACGCAAGAAACCGATTGACCTTGACCCTGGCAAGATGATTTTTTCCAAACTGGCCGAGGTTGAAAGATGAAACTGATGATTATGGCACCTTGCATCAAAATCAAAACGAAAGCTCAGCTCGAGTTCAGATGGTTTTAACTCCAATGGTGACTCTTTTGCCAGCACGAACCATCCTCTTCGGGGGTATGTCCCGCCAGCCCCACCTCTACCAGTTCCCCATGCGGCAGTCAGTATGACTTTGATGCTCCTGCTCAAACTGGGGTCCTAACTTTGATAAGCTTGTGGTGTGTGTTCAAAGACACTAGCACAGCTGCCCGACACAGGGGCAGAAACTAGAGGGTGCCACAGACATGACTATGAGGAGTAATGTTTAACAGAGATGCCGTCACAAGCATGAGAGGATCCGTGTGGAGTGTCTCGGTATGTTTCTGTCTGGGTGGGTGGTCTCGGTATGTTTCCTGTATGGTTGACATTTGGAATATCTGTCTGTGTGTGTGTTTGTTGTTTAAATTTTGAGTGAGCCTGTAAGTACCAGTGTGTGTAGTTGTTAAATTTTGAGTGAGCCTGTACGTCAGTGTGTGTACTGTATAAGGTCCAGGGTAAATACAGATTTCTGGATAGTGCAAAGTTGTGACTATTTATTTTAATAATAATTTTGTTTATTGGCATGACAGATAACAGTAGAAGTTAACTACAGTCTCTAACATGCAGTACAAACTAACAATGGCCTCCGCATTTTAATGATAAATCAACCTACCTTACATCATGACTTCTCTAGGTGCTGTATAAACTAATGATAAATCAACCTACCTTACAAAAAAATATTGACTTATCTAGGTGCTGTATAAACTAATGATAAATCAACCTACCATATCAAAAAACTATGACTTATCTAGGTGCTGTATAATACTAATGATGAAATCAACCTAACATACAAAAAACCTTATGACTTATCTAGGTGCTGTATAAACTATCTGATCTTTCAACATAGAGTATAATCTAATGATTATCTCAAACAGTTCTTTTTACTTAAGTTCCAATCTGAGGATTTTCAATTGTCTTCAAACTAACATCTTTCAAATCTGTCATTTACAATTGATTGATTAGGGAAAAGAGGATAAGAATATGTATTTTGCCTGTTCATCTGACTCTTGTATGACACTTTATTAGCCACACGAGGAATGTTTGTAATGGTGAGCCAGGAGTTCTGCTAGACTGGGTATTTGTATGTATTGATGGATGTCAAAAACTAGGATATCTTTAATTAATTTGATGGTCTTACGTTACACAAGTTGACATATCATATGTTGATTTGTATATGAAAACGTGTTAAGCACATAATTTTTTTTTACTGTATAAGTTTTGACTTCCAAAGAGGAAACAAAATGAATGAGTTCAAATTTATTTATTTATGTAATGTATTTCATGTGTTGAAAAAACATTTATACCATAAATTTTTTTATATATAATTTACTTTTTGTGATCTGTCTTTTGAAAAGACAAAGAAATGGCTTGTCTACAAATTTTCTCTCTGTTTTCTTTTAAAGCTGTAAACCTAGGAATGTTTTTGTAAAAACTCTCTGAAAGTTTGATATTAATTTGTGTATATTTTAAGCAGATTTCAACAGAAAACTAAATCTCTCTATATCATTTGTGGTTAGATGATTGAAAGTTTTAAATAATAAACTTCATTTACCCCTATTCTCATTTACCCCTATTCATTTACACCCCTATTCATTTACCCCTATTCATTTACCCCTATATCATTACCCCTATTCATTAACCCCTATTCATTTACCCCTGTCATTTACCCCTATTCATTTACCCCTATTTCATTTACCCCTATTCATTTACCCTTTATTCATTTATACATTGAAGTTTTTGTATTTACAAATTTTTAGTGGCAGGAAGACCAACATGAGACCATTATGGGCAACACATTTTTTAGAATTTGTTTTATGAGCTTTAAATCTAACATGCAATGCCTGAATATTTATTTTGTATTTACAAACATTTTGAAAATTTTATTTCGTTGATCTAACCAGGAAAATAGCTTGGGGAAATTTAAATAAATTTCTCACATTAATTTGATCATTTATTTATATCCTGTACTGAATAAAATAGATTCACTTCTTTGAAAATTTAATGAAAGAAAATATGAACAACCTGAAAAAAGGACAGCCATAAAAGTCTTCTTCAGCTGAGGACACTAGACATAAAACAGAAATGTTGAACTCAGCCTTTGATTTAGAATCTGAAGGCATCAATCAGAATCAAATAATATTTTTAGAATGTCTACAGTATGGTAGGGTAAATAATATATATATATTTAATGAGAAGCCATATTACTAACAATATAATTTGACCCTTGTTTCAAACTGTGATGATTCTTTCAATTACAAAATACATTCCTTGGAATCAGAAATAAGACTCAGACCTAATCATTAAATCAAGAATGATAAATTTATGCTTTTTTTTCAATCATATTTTATGTTGTGTGCAAATGTTTTATGATGGATTTTTTTCAAGTAGAACAAAAACAGCTCATTTTTCATTTACATTTTAATTCTATGCAAAAAGTTTGTACAAAAATACCAGCCTGGTAGATTTGTTGAATGATGAGTAAATATATTTAGTAGTAGTACTAGTATCTGATAAATTTTGGAAGTTATTTGTAACAAAGAGGTTTGTTATATATATATCAAATGTTTTTAGTCCATGCAATGGTAAATGTGATATTCATTTAAACTGCGACACTATGTGTGTCACTTTAAACAAACTATTGTCATTGTATTAAATCTACCAAAGTTTCATGTGGAATGAGCTTGTCTTCTGATAAGTGACTAAAAAATGTAAATCACATTCTAACGACTCAGTCCTTCCTCCAGAAATTAAGATTTTTATACAACGTTTCATTTAAATTCTTTGAAGAGATTTTTTAATATTTATTTTTGTATTTGCAAAATACTATTTCACCAGTTTTTTTTATGATGCAGTTTACAGACAGCATTTTACACAGCAAGTTTTATATGTAGAAAGAGAGATGACTTTCTTTGTGCAATTTCTGTCTTCAATAGAAATACACACACAATTAATTTTTTATATTTTTTGTGTGTTTTGTACTTAACTTCAAAAGTTTTATATTATTTGTATTGTTATATTATTTATATTGTTATGACAACCTGATACAATTCATCAGTACCCTAATTTTCAAATTTTGAATAAATCATATTGAAATAATTTTGTGCTGTTATTATGATGATAACTTTAAAAATCATTTTTTTAAATATAGAAAATATAGAATTTACAAAATATACAGTTTTTAAAGCAAAACTTTTTTGATCTTCTCCAAATAAATTTTAAAGTCATAAAAATTTGGAACTCGCTCGCTGGTTCAATTTTAAAAAAATATTCTTTATGTAAAATGTAATTTTATTTTAAAAAAAGTTTTGTTTGCTTAATTGAAAATAGATTACTTTTTGCTCAATATGAAAATGAATTTTTATGAACTTTATATATATAATGAGTTTTAAGTTTAACATTTTATTATTTTGAATTATCTACATAAAAAAACTTTAATGAACATTGTTGAAAGAGATTATTTAACAGCAAATATTTCAGCACACATTGATTTTTGTAGACCAAATAGGTGCAACAAGGATGATGTGCTAATCTTTAGTTTCTTGTTTGTATCTTTGATTGTATATTTGTTGTGTCAGTTGATAATTATGAACAACAATTACCTGTGTATTATTTATGTTAAAAACTCATTCATTTTTAAAAATGCAAAGTGATCAAATGTTTTTTGAACACAAATAATTTGCTGAATACTCTCTCAAGGCTTTTTTGTATTTTCTATCCTATATCTTTATTATATTATATCTTACAGATGTTCCTTCTATACAGAATATTATATTGGCTCTCCATCTCACCCTTCCTTATCCCTGTTTTTTTGTTAAATCTTGCATTTTTTTAGAGTTTTGATGTTGTTAGTGTTTCCTGGGTTTCCTGGTAAATCTTTCCACCACAGAATACCACACTTTGGTATCAATAGAAACCGTTATTATTTATAGTCAAGATTGAAGACATGCGCTATTTTACTGTAATTAACAGCAAAATACAATTTATAAAGTGAAAGAACAACTATCACCATAAGATAAATAACAAAACAAGATTTATTTATCATCATGGAAAAAATACACTGTATATTGATTTTGTTGAGGACTATAAAGTAATTGGTAAATAACATTTCTCTGAAACTGCTATATTAATCACCTTTATGTATATATGAAATATATCTGCAATATAAAAGGATAATTATAATATAAATTTGTATCATGCCTTTATTTACATGCAAATATGTTACAAGTTAAAATGAAAATTTGCATTAAAAGCAGTGCATCTAAATATTTAAAATATAGATGGTTAAAATGAGTTGCACTATGGCCTTCATTAAATAAAAAAGTAGAGAGCTCATCAAAGTTTTTATCAAGGCATAAATGTGCTGCATCACATGAAGTGTCAAACGTTTCATGATTTGGAAGTCACGTTAATAATGGTCCAATATTTGGTCATAAAATCAAACTTTTCAATAAAATTAAATTAAATTTTATAAAACGAGTGGGACATTACTGATGTTAGTAAATTTTGTACAAATATTAGAAAATTATATAATTGGTATCACTTGTCACTCATTTTATTTTGATTCCCTTAAAAAAATTTTTTACAGACACTAGAACACTGGAAGAAAACTGACCACATCTCTTTTGTTTAAATCAGATTCTGATTCTGAACACAAAAATACTGGTTATGCTGCTAAAAAATAGACTGGTAATTTTAAAAAAATAAACATGTACAAAAATGGGTTGAATTGCTGAATAAAATTTGATTAAATAACTTTAAATACATTCATGATTGACACATAAATAAATTTATTTAGCTAAATATTTTACATTTGAATTTTCAACTGGAACTATTTTTTCTGCTTTACATTTAGTTGTTCTTTTTTCTTCATACACTCCTACCCCCACCTTTTTCCCAATTTTCTTTGAAGTTCTGTGATTTGAAAGAGCCACTTCGGCGAGATTAAATGGCAATAGGTCAGTCATATGTACAATTATCGGAAAAATGTTCCCATAAAAAAATTAAAAATGAAAGTCAGTCTTAAAAAGAAATGACAACAGTAACAAACAAATTCCATGCTTTAGGGAGCAAACATTTTAAGAATGAATTGGATGAAGTAAATTTGATCAATGACACAAAACAATAATGATATAGTTCAGAACAGCATAAATAGTTCCTAAACAATGTATGTTATATTAATTTACAGTTAAAATAAAAAAATTTCTAAAATCCCATTTAAGTACAGCCTTATAATTAAATTAATGAATGAATAACATAGCCGCATAGTCATTTAAGAATATTTTTATTTACATGTAAAAAAAACTAATACCTCTATTGAAAATTAATTTAAATAAACAATTAATAATTAATTACTTTTTAAACTTTAGGAACATCCCACTAGTTCATTTAATAACATTTAAATATTGTTTTTAAAAAACAGTCTTGATGAGAAAAATATTATTTATCCTAAATAAGATGAAAGAAAAAAATTATCTGAAAATCATTGCTGCCAGCTCCCCTGTGACATTACTACCTTGAGCAAATGGATTTCATAATACATATAATAGTTTTGGCAATTGAGAAATGAAGAATGACACAAATGATTTAGTCAAATACAAGAACTGAAGCCAGCCTAAATATTTTGTCTATTAATGTTTATATTTTTATAAAAATTTCTCAACCTCTTACTCTAAGAGATCAATAATTAAACTGTTTGTATGTTAGCTTTCATCAGTCTGTATGAATTTTGATCCATTACTTACAATAGGAATTTACCAACAAGATTCTTATTTTTAAGGTTAAAATTTTGTTCTTTGTCAATCAGACCAATTAAATTTGTGTCAGCACACATATTGCAAACATTAAAGATAACAGCCAATTAAAGAGATGAAAAGAAGATATTTGAAGTTGTCATATATGAAGGTTTCATTTATAACAAAAAATGATATGATAATCAAGTTGCCAAAACATTTAGAGAAGACTAGTTCCAATTATACAATTCTATTAATTATACAACATTTTTGTAACCAATCTTTTTAATTAGTCTGTGTGCCTAAATTAATATCTGCTGTATTTTTGGTGTACAGTTGGGGAGACCCAAGTTGATTTATTGAACAATTAATTTTCTACAATGAAAAAATATTAACAGGTTTAAGCAAAGTTACACTTCACGGAAATGGAAGAAATATAAATAAATAAAACAAGTGAATAAAGGAAAGAGGTAAATGTAGATGATTTCCAAAGATTTAAAAATAACAACCTTTTAAAGTCGATTATAAAGACTAAAATTTTAATAATAGAGTGAAAGACAAGATTCAAGGAATTTTAAGGAATATAAAAAAATCCAAGAAATTACTTGTGGAACACTTGTAAATAAAGAACCATAACTCTACTTTGTCTATTTTCAAACACAAAAGCTAAAATAGTGGTATCAGGATTACCCCCTCCTAATGTTCTCATTATTTAACATGTTTGATATACAATGATAAAAATAGACTTTGTATCCAAATCTTACAGTCTGTTCCCTTTTATAAACAACATTTTCATCTAGATCACATGTATATAGCTTATTGATAATGGTGTTTTAGATCTTGTATAAATTAAAAAAAACTAAAATAAAATAATATTTTAAGAATGATTTTTTAACAATGAAAATTGAAGATTATTTGCCCATAATAATCACTGTATAAAATATAGAAACGCTATAATAGAAATAGGGAACATTTAAGTGTTGAACATCAGATTTCAGCATAGATAATGGGAACTATCAGCAGTAGGAGAGAAATGCAGATGATTTCAAAGATTTAAAAATAACAACCTTTTAAGAATACAATTTTAGTATTTATAATCTACACAACATGAAAGACAAGACTAAAAGAAATTTTAAGGAATATAAAACAAAAATTCAAACAAATCACTTGTTGAACACTTGTTTATAAAGAACCCATAACTTCACAAAAGAGAAAATAGTAGTGATTAGAATTATCCCCTCCTAACATTCATTATACAGTGGCACAAAGACTTTGGGTGTTTTGATAATCACTTGTGTCAGTGGCAGGCTTACATGTCACTACTTCAGGGGTCGGGAAACTTTTTGTCTGAGAGAACCATAAATACCACATATTTTGAAAAGTAATTCAGTGAGAGCCATACATTATGTTTGAAACTAAAAATTCAAGTAAATGTGTGCATTTAGTGTAATTTCAACACTAAAAGTACAATAATTATGTCTCTGAATTATTTTTAATAAAATGGTTGTATTTTTGTATGGTTGTGAGGCTTGGACGCTCACTGCAGACCTCCAAAGAAGAATCAATGCGCTAATTCAGAAAGATATTGAACATCTTCTACACAGCGCACATCACAAACGAAGCGGTCCGCAACACAATGAGTGCTGTCGTTGGCCCCTACGAGGACCTACTCACATCAATTAAGAAGAAGAAATTACGATGGTACGGACACGTGACAGAACTGGAGATCTCGCAAAAACCATATTACAAGGCACAGTCCAGGGAGGAAGGAAAAGAGGCAGACAAAAGAAGAGATGGGAGGACGATATCAAAGAGTGGACCGGCTTGTCATTCAGCGACTCTCAAAGGGCAGCACAGGACCGTGACAAATGGCGTGTGTTAGTGAGCAGTTCACGATGGTGCCCCAACAACGGGTTAAGGGATAGTTCAAGTTCAAAATTTAGATCAAAGTAGTCGGAATAAAAAAGATAAATTTATGATCGAATATTTGTCTGAGAGCCAGATGCAGCCATCAATAGAGCCACATCTGGCTCGCGAGCCATGGTTTCCAGACCCCCTGCACTAGTTGGTGGTGTTTTCAGAAACCTTGTCAAATGTTACATATCTATCTGTCCAGTTTGAACAACTTGCAGACAAATAAAATGAAATAGAAAGAATAAAATATGAATTTTTTAGTATCAACTTGTCAATTTGCTTTGAAGTGAATTCAACAAGAAGATAGAATATTTCTGCATTGAAAAATAACATTTAATTACTGTGTACTGGCTACAATCACAACTTCTGTCTACTGTGAGGTGTTTGTCTACTGTCTTGACTGCTGGCTACTGTCTTGACTACTGGCTGGTGTGTTGTCTAATGGCTACAGTCTTGACTACTGGCTGCAGTCTTGTCTAATGGCTGGCGTCTAGTCTACTGGCTATAGTCATGTATTAAAAATTTTTTTTAAAGTATTTAACAGTTTGCTTGATATAGAATGATAAAAATAGACTTGGTATCCAAATCTTACAGTCTATTCCCTCTTATAAACAACATCTTCATCTAGATCACATGTTTATAGCTCACTGATGATGGTCTCTATATCTTGTGTAAAAAAAAATAATTAAATAATAAATAAAAGGCCTTGTCAGAAATGTTTTTTAAAACCATAAAAAATTGAAGATTATTTGTCCATAAAAGTAATGGTATAAAAGATAGAAAACCTATATTAGAAATAGGGAACATTGGATTGTTGCATAGATAATGGGAACTATCAGCAGTAAAAGAGTTGAATACATAATGGCTATTGTCAGCAGTAGAAAGTGTTGCATAGCTTTGTTTAAACATGTGATATTCATTAGTAATACAGTCATTTGTATCTACATTAACATCTTAAACACAGCTATCAGTGACATCATATTTTAAATGGTAAGATAAAAAATGGATAAAAAGTCTTATGACACAAACAAAATTTAATATGGTAAAAAAAATGTAATATGTAAAGACTTGAACTATACCAAATTACAAGGGAATTAATTCTTGCGTGCCTAAATAAATTAACTACCGAGATGATAACAAAGGTGGAATAACTTCCCTTGGCTTTAGACTTCCTGTTAGTGATGAGTTGTTGTAAAATAAATGGATTTGGTAATGAGGGCTTCAACTGATGAATTAAATAGGTCATGTCCAACAACATATACAACAATATATCCAACAACACATTGAATGCCAGTCAATTTCACATTAACTTTTGAAATCCTCAATGACAATAATTTGTAACATTCACTTTACATATACTGAAGGTTCATCTAAGACAATGACATAGTTCATCTATGACATCTTCACTTGTATCAGTAACATGGGATGTTAGTAGAAAATTAACATGATAATCTTAAAATATCCAAAGGTTTTATTACACATAAAACCTTTGGATATTTTAAGATTGGGACTTTTAAAAAAAAGAGATGATGAAAAAATTAAAAACTATTAATTAAACTAATCCTTGGATAAACTTATTTAAAATACTTGGTATAGTAAGTAAATTGATAGTGTACAAAACATAGTGTACAAAACATAGTGTACAAAACATAGTGTACAAAACATAGTGTACAAAACATAGTGTACAAAACATAGTGTACAAAACATAGTGTACAAAACATGTCAAACATCAAATTAACTTGATAATTCCTGAATCTAAAATGAAACAACAATTTATATGAAGTTTAAAAAATTGATCAACAATATTAACTTCAATCTACTCGATAATAATAATAATAATAAATTGATTATTTATATAGCGCTGTATCCCAGTAAGGAACTGGGCCCACAGCGCTTTACATGAAAGAAATAACATACCTACAAGTATTAAATTAACTTTCATATCATAACAAACACAAAAATTACAGTAAATTATACATAAGCTACTGGAATCATTTACAAGAAATGTTGTTTCATTAATTTTGAAAATAAATTTTGAAAAGATGTGTCTTAAGTGCAGTCTTGAAGGACTTGGTTGTTTGAATACTACGTATGTACTACGATACATACTTAACAAATTTTATAAAATCAACTTCATTTAACTAGATTAATAAAATATTTGTATAAAATTGCCATCAGTTTACTTCATTAAAACTTCACTCTACTTGGCAATGATAAATAAATAGCTTTTGTAGGGGAAATATACAATAGGTACAGTATTGGCCTTAAATTCATCTAGTATTTTAGCAACAAAAGATACATTATTTGAAAGAGTTCAGAACTATTTTGATAACCAAAGTGTCAACAAATTCATGATGATATAGTGTCCATGTATATATGATGATAAAGTTAGACTTTTAACGCAGTCGTCTCGGTAGCATGATCGTCAAACACGTCGTCCTCGTTATCATCCTCGATATTTTTCCTCCGATCTGAGAACACCCTCGGCTGCTTGGACGTGGAGCCCCCGCTGGCGCCCTGCACGTCGTCTCGATAGTGGTAGTGGTTGCACTCGGTGACGTTGACGTACGTGGACTGAATGTTACGTCTCATGACACCCGTCTTGTGCTCTATTTGGGCCACCATGTCTGCGATGTCGTCCACAAGTTCAGCAAATGTCGGCCTCTGGGCCGGGTCCTCTTGCCAGCAGTGCACCATGATGTCATACCTGGAGAAACACACAAGACAGCATTAGGACATCATAGGACATAACAGTACATCATAGGACATCATGGTATATCACAGGACATAACAGTACATCATAGGACATCATTGGATACAATAGTACATCACAGGATATAATAATAGGACATAATAGCAAATCATAGGACATAAGGGGATATAATAGTACATCACAGGACATAAAAGGCAATAATAGAACATCACAGGACATAATAGTACATCATAGGACATCATTAGTCCAACACCCTTAGTGATCTGGGCTTCTATACCAGCAAACTCACAAGCCACAATATTTGTTCAGTATTCAGGGCTTGTTCCTGTCATCTAATGGCCCTGTATTAACTGGATCTAATGGCCCTGTATTAACTGGATCTAATGGCCCTGTATTAACTGGATCTAATGGCCCTGTATTAACTGGATCTAATGGCCCTGTATTAACTGGATCTAATGGCCCTGTATTAACTGGATCTAATGGCCCTGTATTAACTGGATCTAATGGCCCCGTATTAACTGGATCTAATGGCCCTGTATTAACTGGATCTAATGGCCCTGTATTAACTGGATCTAATGGCCCTGTATTAACTGGATCTAATGGCTCTGTATTAACTGGATCTAATGGCCCTGTATTAACTGGATCTAATGGCCCTGTATTAACTGGATCTAATGGCCATGTATTAACTGGATCCTCAAATGGAAAAGAGACCAGCAAATGCATTAGCAGCAATGTTCCCTTTAAAACGCCGCGCAGCAGTTTAGGTTTACCGCGCAGCAAAATTTTTAAAAATATTGCACAAAAATGGATGCTGCGCAACTTTGCACACGAGTTTTCTTTAACTTTGCACACAGACCAACGAACCTTAGAGGGAACATTGCTTAGCAGTCTCCTCAGTGCTACAGAGGCTCGATTGTGAGGTTTATTTTAATGGCAGATAATATATCTTTAACAAATCTTTTGAAAATTGTGCTTCTGGCAGGTCCATACATACAAAGAATCTAAAAATAAATGTTGATTGGACATCAAAGTCACAATGTTGGGAAAGTCTGTATTCACTTACGAGTCATTATTATATGAAACCTGCAGATGAAACACCAACAGATACTTACAGTAGATCAGGGCAGTAATTGGGGTGGGGCATGCGGCGTCCAGCCTTCAGGTACCTAATGATGTCCCAGTTGTCCACTTCAGGATAGGGCATGAGTCCTCTGGTCATCAACTCCCACAGGACAACTCCATAGGACCACTGAGAGGAGAGAAAAAAATGGGTCCTAAGAGATCACTGCTCTGGTTCAAAGACAGCGTGGAATGAAAGCAATGCAATACCACATGGTCATATCTTATAGAAATAAATGGGTCCTAAGAGATCACTCCTCTGGTTCAAAGACGGCTTGCAATGAATGCAATGCAATACCACATGGTCATATTTTATAGAAATAAAAATAAAATAGCTGCTGCAATGAGTAGCAAAGCAAAAAAATGTATTTACTCAACCAAGAAACAGGGTTGTAACATATTGTCTTTACTCATAAAGACAAGTTTTTCTACCATTTATTGAGGGATCCGACAAAGACTCCATAAACATACTACATCTGATTTGATGCCGTACGTCCCTTTCTCTACCCTTAAATGAGTGATCCAACAACATATACCACAACATAAACATACCACATCTGATTTGACGCTATACGTCCCTTTCTCCAGACTCTCAATGGCCATCCACTTGACCGGTAGTTTGGCCTTCTTGTTGGCTGAGCTGTAGTATTCTTTTTCATAGATATCACGAGCGAGACCGAAATCTGCCACACGCACGTGGAACTCTTCATCTAACCTGAAGTCAGAGTTTCATTAACAGTTAAAAAATGTGACCTTTGGTTTGAAGAACTCAGCAATTTATTCATAGTTAAAATGTGACCTTTGATTTCAAGAACTGAGCGATTTATTCATAGTTAAATTTAAAAAACCCGTAAAAAAACAAGTTTTTGACTATAAATCCTTTATGTACGAGATTAACTAAAAGAATGTTATTATAATACGCAGCGCAAGACCATCCAAAAATACAAAATTGTAGTTGTGTCGTAAAACGTTTAATATAATGCGCACCGATCAGGAATATGTTTATAAAAAGTGATGTCAATAAAATATGCACCTTATTGTGCGACAGAAAGGTTGTTCAATATAATGCACAATGCACACTCTATCTCAAAAATAACATGATAAAGAGGAATAAATAAAATAATATAAAAAATCAATAATTCAATTACGGTACATGTGATCGATCTGAAATTTTGATACATTGTTTTTATCATCGGTACGAAACTGCCTGCAAAATTTCAGCTCGCTAGCTTACGAGGAAGTGGGTTAAAAATTGATCCAAAGTTTTGGCGACAAGCAAGCAATCAAGGTTTCAAACAAACAACCAGACACCATGAGTTAATGTAAAGGATTTAAAAATGTGACCTTTGGCATCATGAACTCAGCGATTTATTCATAGTTAAAAAAATGTGAATTTTGATTTCCTGCACTGAGAATTTAAGTGATAATAAAAAAGAAAAAAAAAGACCTCTTGTTTCATGCACACAGTGTTTTAGTGATTTAGTAACAGTTGATATAAGTGACCTTTGGTTTCATGCTCTTAGCAAACTAAAAATAGTTTAAAATGTGACCTGTTTCTTGCACTCACAAATGTAGATGATTCAATAAATAACAATTGTGATTTGTATATTAGTTCATGGAAAATTGAATAAATTAAGATAACATAAAATATTTTCCTTTGTCTATGCAAATAAAAGCGATCAAGAACATTCGGATTCAATTTTAATTAAAAATACATTTTTCAGCGTGCTGCAAATGTTTAACTTTCTTTGATGTCTGGACTAAATGCAAACGTATTAATTAATCCTGACTGGTTACCTATCTTTTGTAATATTTTAACTGTAACTTGTTAGATTAATTCTTTTTTAGGCTCTAAGCCATAAATTTCTGTCTTCCATACATGGATAAAACATAAATTACAGTAACTTTGCCCAGACTACATTCAACATTTCAGGTAAAAATAAAAGCATTGTAATTGGTAATTTTAACTAGGCTAACATTTAAAAATAGCCATTTTCAAGATAAACTGCTCAAGCAAGTTTTCAATAGATTCACAATTTTGGTAACCACTTAAACATGTCATTTTTTTATTCCCGAAAACAAACTAAGAATTCTGACAATTCCACTTGTTAACTTGTATAGAGTTACACATTTCTCTCTCATTAATATGTAGATTTATTTTCCTGAGTTGCAGGGTATAGTAAAATCAAACTTACATGCAGTTTCTAGCAGCAAGATCTCTATGTACAAACTTGAGACTGGACAGGTAGTCCATGCCTTTGGCAATGTCGATGCCAAACATAATTAAATCCTTAATGGTGGGCAACTGAAATGAAAGCCGTACAAAATAACTCATGCTGTGTTACATGCAGCTGGTTAAACATGGCAACTCTCCAAATGTTCATCAACACGCCAGAGATTTTTAAAAAAATGAAGTACAAATCAATTCATGTCTGGCAAGACACTTCGAGTAACACAGTTTAACATAAAGCCTCTAATTTGATAAACACTGGGTGGTCTTATTGACTGGCCACTCTCATTGTTTCTTTTCGTTTAACTGGCATAAATTATAATCTTATCCACACACAAAAAAAGTGTTTGATGAATTTGTCAAATATAGGGGTTAAATATAGTTTTATTTCATGTTTAATTGAATCATCATTTATGAGGGATGGTCAATTGCTGAGGGTTGAGCAACATTTAGAAATGAACTCATAAAATTTGAAAAGTTAATCATAACTGAAATAAAGTTTCTTCATAATCAGATTAGCAATTAATGGGGGAAATGCAAACAGCAAACAAAATATTTATCTAAATGGGTTATAAGCATTCAATTAAAATTATTTTAGATATAGACAGATGTCACAGAGTTTAGTTGATATTTTGTTGTTATTGTTATGCAATAAGATGAGGCATCATTTTGTAAGGCTTCATAAGATAAGATGAGACATCATTTAGTAGGCTTCATAAGATAAGATGAGGCATTTTGTACGGTTTCTTAAGCAATACAAGTGGGAGCATACATTCTTTTCATCCCGTATGTAGGTTAGTAGGTCACCATGTTTCATGAAAGGCAGGACAACGAGAGGCATCTCGTCCAGGTCCAGGCACACACCAATCAGAGCCAAGACGTTGGGGTGGTTGAAATCTTTCATCCTCAGCGCCTCTTGAAGGAATCCTTGCAGTTCAATGTCACGAGGATTGTTATCTGTCATCAAGACATGGAATGATAATGTCATGTTAGTTGTGACACATTAAAATAATGTTTTGTTAGTTGTGACACATTAAAATAATGTTATGTCATCTGTGACAAATTAAAATAATATTATGTCATCCTTGACACATTAAAATAATATTATGCAATCAATGACACATTACAATAATGTTATGCAATCAATGACACATTAAAATAATGTTATGTCATCTGTGATACATTAACACACAACCTGTCATTGTGGCCAATGATCAGCCCTAAAGGTCCCTATTGTCGTATCGGGGCATAGTTAATATGCCTCTATTAAAATTAAATGCAAATCACAATTCATTGGTTTTTTTTACCACTTTGAAATACATTTTACTTCCATGATGCTGAATGAAGTAAAAATCGACTTGCTCATTTTAGTTTACATTCTGTATAGGCTTGACATTTAGTGGGAGTTTTTCATTACATAATTTTAGTGACAATGTCGGACACTGATCTTTTTATTTATAAATAAATATATATATATAAATATATATATAAATACACTAGGGGGTGCGGTCTGCACTGGGTGACACCAAAATGTAAAATTCTGTATGTTTGAGTTATTTTGCATTAGCAGACTCGGAGGACGTCTATGGGGTAAGGGGCCGTCCATAAATGACGTCACGCGATTTTTTGACCCCCCCCCCTCGTCACAAAAAGTTAGACCCCCCTCTAAAAATACGTCACAAAGCTTTGACCCCCCACCCTCCAAAAAAAACCACCTTATTTTCTATTTGAAAATAAGTATGTTTCAAATCACTTTTATTGTCATTTAAGTATTTATTATTTATTTAGTGAAGGTCTACATTGTAATATCGTAACCGGCGTGAAACATTTTTTTCAAAACGTTTAACCGGCTTTCAAAAAACGAACTGTGTTAACATCCTTAGATTACATTTTATTTGAATGAATACAAATTAAACATTGACTGTTAATCATCACGGTTAACGTCTTTGTTTAGAAAAAAATATTTTAAAATAATATTTTTTAAATGTATTTTTTAAAAATCCCTCAATTGACTGACGGGCATCCCGTAAGAAAGAGGTCGGCGAACAGGGGTAAATAACCTCATCTGGGGTCAAAAGGGAATTCTTGGGGGTAATGCAGACTCATTTGGGACATATAACATCCACTACAATCCGCTAGATATATTAAAATACGTCATGTGTACATGAACGCTTGGAACATATGCCCATTATTGAACCGATTCCTTCCAGAAAAGGCATTTTTTAAAAATTTGACAACTATGTAGATTAATCCACATGACTTGAGTGTATCAAGTATACTTTCTGTGATAGTGATATTTAAAATTAATGCCTTAAAAACTGAGCTAAGAAGAAAAGTTGTTTTGTGCTCCTCTCGAATTGCGATGTCAAGAATTTGATGCATTCAATAAAGTTAATGAATACTTGACTAATTTTAAATGGGCTCATTTATCATTATATCTAGAATGAGCAGGGGCGTTGGACCAAAAACCAATCGAACAATTATATCAAACTTAAAACGTTTATAATTCTATCAAATAGATTCCACCCCCCCCCTTTTTTTTTAAGAAAAAGGATATTCCGTGTCGTTTTGACTTAAAATAACTACACATAATCCTATTCAGATCATTTTTAGACACTTGTCATGCTTGTAAAACTCACCATTAGCATTTTGCTAACAACGATCCCCCAAATCCCCGAGTCATGTGAGCAGTACCTAGTGCCTGGGGGTTGGGGGGGAGGGGGGTAACGCACACATAAACTTGTATATTTTGGGGTAACGGGCAAAAAAGTTCGCCGACGGAGCTGCGGTTACATTACAAATGCTTTGATGTCAACATCAAACGACACAGTGTAACAATTTCATACGTTATCTTGTGAGTTCTCAAACTTAAGGATTATAATTATATTTAATTTTCGTCTCTTGATAGCTTACGCCAACCAGCGTCTGATGGCCTACCGACCGGCACATTGAGAAGCCCTGATTTAAAATAAAAAAAAAGTCATTACAAAAATTAGAAAACCACCAAATTTTCAGTGGAAGTTATATTTAAAGTTACCCTTTTCTTGTGACGTCACATTTCTTCAACCCCCCTCCCTCCCCCTCATCACAAAAGTGTGACCCCCCTCCCCCCCAGGAGCGTGACGTCATTTAAGGACGGCCCCTAAGTCGTGAGGGGGTGACACCAACCCTAGCGACGCCTGTATATATCTACTATAAATATATAATAATTTATTTTTTTTTAAAATTCTTGTCTACATATTCTGAAATAGAGAGGGCCTATTGTGTTTGTAGCGACAGCAATGGGCAACAAACAAGATTTAAAGCCAGAATAAGAACTAGACATTGTTCGTGACTGTCGCCCTACATGCAAAGTTAGTCACAAAAGATGTGAGCTGCAACTAGTAACAGGGAAAGAAAGAGATATTGGTGGGGGTTTTTCTTATATTTGTATTTATGCTGAAATAATGACAACAGCATTGAAGTACAATTAAAATAAATTAATTAAAATAAATTAATTAAAATAAATAAATTAAAATAAATTAATTAAAATAAATAAATTAAAATAAATAAATTAAATTTCAATAACTCCATTTCACACTTAATCTTCTGTTTTCTGCATGTGAACATATTTTATTTTTTTAGATAATTGATTTTTTGTCTTCTCCATTTTGATTCTCCTTCTAAAACCACACACACACACAAAATATATATTTTCTGAAAATAGACTTCTGCTTTTAAAATTATTTTTGCAAATATATATTTGACACAGAAGCTTACATGAGAGTGAGGTGAAAGATGAAATATAATTCCTAACATTGATTACGGAGTTCTCAAAATCATACGATAACATTTTTTTGTCTATCACAAATTTCACATATTTGTTTGGATGCAAACCTACCATGCAATGTTTTCACAGCTACCAAGATGTCACCTTTCTGGTCTGGCAGAGTTAAGAAGCCACGTTTTACACAACCAAAGTTGCCTGAGAGAATACAAACAATTGTAAAACAAACCATGCAATAATTTTCCCGCAGATTTTTCTCCTCAGAATAAACTGTTCATTATGTCCTCGACAATAAAAATATCCATAGTGTCTACCACAATAAAAATATCCATTGTGTCTACCACAATAAAAATATCCATTGTGTCTACCACAATAAAAATATCCATTGTGTCTACCACAATAAAAATATCCATTGTGTCTACAATAATAAAAATATCCATAGTGTCTACAACTATAAACCTATCTACTGTGTCTACAACAATAAAACATATCCATTGTGTCTACAACAATGACCATATCCATTGTGTCTAGAATTATAAACATAAACAATGTGTTCTCTCATTCATTTCAGCCAGATATTTATCTCAGCAAAAATATGGTCATGAATGTGTTAATGATAACGGGATATTAAGTAATTATTAAATTTATTCAGTGACAAAATTATTTTTTAGGCAGAGATGCCACCATATACCATATACCATATAGCCAGCACCAAATTCCTTTCTCTATTTAATTAGCCAGCATAAATTACTACCAAATACCTTTCCCTATTTAATTAGCCAGCATAAATTACTACCAAATACCTTTCCCTATTTAATTAGCCAGCATAAATTACTACCAAATACCTTTCCCTATTTAATTAGCCAGCATAAATTACTACCAAATACCTTTCCCTATTTCATCAGCCAACACAAGACACTCCCTGTCCACCAGGAGATGTTCAGATTCAATCAGCCTCAAGGTCTCATCATCAATGTGTGCATGACTGGTCTCACCATGGGACCTCGGGAGACCTCCGTCGCTGTAGTCTGACACAGGAAGACAAATAACAGGTTTTATTACAGTCTCCAAGCAACAGAGATAACAACTGGTAAAGTGATCATAGCATTAGGCCTACAGTTGTTTTAAACTACTTCTTGCATGAAACATTTGATGTTATATTTATCTAATAACCATTGCAGTAATTATAGCATTAGGTCTACAGTTGTTTTAAACTACTTCTTGCATGAAACATTTGATGTTATATTTATCTAATAACCATTGCAGTAATTATAGCATTAGGTCTACAGTTGTTTTAAACTACTTCTTGCATGAAACATTTGATGTTATATTTATCTAATAACCATTGCAGTAATTATAGCATTAGGCCTACTGTTGTTTAAAACTACTTCTTGCATGAAACATTTGATGTTATATTTATCTAATAACCATTGCAGTAATTATAGCATTAGGCCTACTGTTGTTTTAAACTACTTCTTGCATGAAACATTTGATGTTATATTTATCTAATAACCATTGTTACTGTTTGAGGTTTGAAGAGTGGGAGGTCCCAGCAATGTCATGTTTCCATCAGTGTTGTACTCCACAGAAGTCACTGGGTAGGGCTTGGGTCTGGAAAACAAGAGAGTTCACCTTGACATACTACCACTACCACCAAAACATCAGATGATCTGCACACAAAGATGAAACTTTAAAGACTGGTACTGCTACGACAGCAGTGTCTCTGTATTGTACCAGACCTGTATTGTACCAGACGTGTATTGTAACAGACGTGTATTGTACCAGACCTGTATTGTACCAGACGTGTATTGTACCAGACGTGTATTGTACCAGACGTGTATTGTACCAGACGTGTATTGTACCAGACGTGTATTGTACCAGACGTGTATTGTACCAGACGTGTATTGTACCAGACGTGTATTGTACCAGATGTGTATTGTACCAGATGTGTATTGTACCAGACGTGTACCACCATAACACACACAGTACCACACTGCCTATTACATAAGTGGTCTGAGGCTTGTTAGACTTGAGATGAATCTAAAATCCAAGTAAAAAAATAACTCTCCCTCCAGTTAATGACATGAACCTCCTACTTTAAACCTTCTAGCCCAGTCCATGATGACCTACTTGAAGAATCCGCAGCGCTGTCGTTTCATGACAAGAATCAGTATAATGATGGCGCAGATGATCAAGACGACAAGAACGATGATGGCAACAATGCCTCCTGATATGCCGGCTGCAGCTGACCTAATAAAATCTACGACACCAAGCTGTGTGCTGTTGTAGACCACGTTACCAACTTTAATCTGAAAACAGGAAACAAAATGAAACTTTCGATAGCAAAGTTGTGACATCTAATGACATTGCCAGTGCCAGTTGAGTATTTAACATTTTTTACAGTAAGATGAAGCGCAGGCCTTTGTGTAACAGTTACAGTATTAAAGTAATAGAGTTAGTGGTCATTCATTCATTCATTCATTCATTCATTCATTCAAGTTATGAGCAATTATCCCTTTAAGATGCGGGTCCACACATATATCTGACCGACACATATATCTGACCGACCCATATATCTGACCGACCCATATATCTGACCGACCCATATATCTGACCGACCCATATATCTGACAGACCCATATATCTGACAGACCCATATATCTGACAGACCCATATATCTGACCGACCCATATATCTGACCGACCCATATATCTGACCGACCCATATATCTGACCGACCCATATATCTGACCGACCCATATATCTGACCGACCCATATATCTGACAGACCCATATATCTGACCGACCCATATATCTGACCGACCCATATATCTGACCGACCCATATATCTGACCGACCCATATATCTGACCGACCCATATATCTGACCGACCCATATATCTGACCGACCCATATATCTGACCGACCCATATATCTGACCGACCCATATATCTGACCGACACATATATCTGACCGACACATATATCTGACCGACACATATATCTGACCGACCCATATATCTGACCGACCCATATATCTGACCGACACATATATCTGACCGACACATATATCTGACCGACACATATATCTGACCGACACATATATCTGACCGACACATATATCTGACCGACCCCGTACATGCAGTTTAGAATAACAGCACAGTAAATTTTGTTAAAATGTGGACAAAAAATGGATGCTGTGCAACTTTGCACATGAGAGTTGCTACTTTGCACATGGACCAACGCATTTCAGAGGGAGCATTATGAGATGATTTATTCAGAATATATTTATTCACAGAAGGTGTTAATGGCTTTATTGTGTTGGATTTGTGAAGTATGCTTGCTTGCCTGGGTCATCTACTATTATCATACACTTAACTTTCTTTCTTTTTTAACAGAACTCTATTTAATGTAACATTTTGCATTCAGGAAATTTTACAATTAAAATTCAGTTTGACCTTTTGAAAATGGACAATGAAATGTGTACTTGTCTGGTGACCTTTGAACCTTGTTCAATTTCATTTATTCACCAAAGCAGCCTAGCCCACCCCACTCAAAAAATTTGATACTACAACATTGGAACCTCAGTATATGTCCTTTATTCGTTTCAGACCTATACGTATACCAAAAGTATTTTTTCTATACGAAATAGAGGGGAAATGATTCATCCATTTTTTCCCATGGAAAAAATCATATTGTTATTTAAATATTTATACATTTATTGACGTGGACGTGGTTGTATAAAAAAATTTAAACACTGCTTGATACTGAAATACATAAATAAAAATAACTTGAACAAATTATTTGTCTGTTTTCCTGTTATCCAGGTCAAAAGCAATTTTTCAACATGCTCTAATGTCCCTGATCTTTTTTTGGTTATCGATTTCCCCCCATTTCCCCATTTAACAGAGTCTTTGTTTTTCACAATGATAGAAATCACGTCATTCTTGGCATGCTTCAATTAAGTCCCGCTACACTCTCGCCAATTTCATCTTGTATAACAATCTCTATTTTCGACTCCATGGTGGTCCTAACCATTTTTTTTCCCCGTTGCTTGGCTCCTCTCATTAACTTTCTTGGAACTCATGATAAGTGAATTTTCTATTTAAAAAATTAAGAGAAAAACACAAAATCATGTGACAGTTTAGAGTTATTGCGGAAAAAATTGATTCATTGATAGAAACAGAAACTGCTGTACTCACAGTGCCACACCCTTGAGTATCGCGTGGTGTGCTGTCATTACTACTTTGATAGAAACAGAAACTGCTGTACTCACAGTGCCACACCCTTGAGTATCGCGTGGTGTGCTGTCATTACTACTTTGATAGAAACAGAAACTGCTGTACTGACAGTGCCACACCCTTGAGTATCGCGTGGTGTGCTGTCATTACTACTTTCTACGCATGCCCGATGTATCATTTTGACTCATATTTGAGTACAGCCCTACACTTAACTAAATACATACTTAAATGACAATAAAGTGATTTGAAACATGCTCATTTTCAAATAATATGGGAAAAGAGGGCAAAACTGTGACATCATATTTGAGGAAGAGGTAACTTTTTGTGACGACGTGTGACAAGTGGGAGGGGGGTGAAATCGACCAAAATCATGTGACGTCATTTATGTACGATCCCCATACGATTTCTAGCACGCAGGTCGTATTCCAAACAAAGGTCATATACTAAACAAAATGCTTTGTGTCGAAACAGGACGTATACCAAGTTGGACTTATACCAAAGCAGACGTATACCAAGGTACTACTGTATTTTAAAATCATAAAATCTAATAGATTTCCAGACATGTCATGATAGAGTCAGGTGAGAAAACCTGAAGAACACTGAACCAAACAACACAAGCAAAACCAAAAGCAATCAGAAAGTTGACTCCCCTGAACTTCACATTTAGAGATGGGTGTTGTTAAGGATATGAGAACCACTGATGGCAAATGTTTATGAAATGGGTTCACTGTGTGAGATGGTCAATGGGTTGATGAGGGACTATATATAGTGTGTGTGTGTGTGTGACGGCGAGCAAGTAGACGTAGCGCTTGGACTAGGAGAGATCACATGTTGTATTATTTTAAAGAGACCAGCATAAAGTGTCAAGTATTGAGTTTGTCTAATTGGAGTATACATACTACTATTGTGACTCTATTATGTGATTAAAGATATTGAATTGAGGTAATAGAAAGTTTTCATAAATATATCGATTTAGCGGTTTTTATTTGATTGTCAGCACCCAGTGACAAGTGTGTGACATGGTGCCCAGCAATCCAGTGGACATAGAGCACACCAGCCCTCAACAGGTGTCTCACCTGTACCAGCCCCCAACAGGTGTCTCACCTGTACCAGCCCTCAACAGGTGTCTCACCTGTACCAGCCCCCAACAGGTGTCTCACCTGTACCAGCCCCCAACAGGTGTCTCCTGTACCAGCCCCCAACAGGTGTCTCACCTGTACCAGCCCCCAACAGGTGTCTCACCTGTACCAGCCCCCAACAGGTGTCTCCTGTACCAGCCCCCAACAGGTGTCTCACCTGTACCAGCCCCCAACAGGTGTCTCACCTGTACGTCATATTTAGATCCATCTCCAACGTCCAGTCCTGTCGTGTCAGGCTTGCACCTCAGCTCAGTGGGATCAATGTCCACCACAGTGCAAATTTTCTTACCAACAATCACCTGGTAGTCTTTTAGGTCAGCCTGGAAAAGGTTTCGACCCTGAAACATTTGACAAACATTTTTTTATAAACATTTTTTTATAAACTTTCCTATACACTCCCTTCTTTAAAAAAAAGTTTTATTACAAACTAGCCACCAGTACCTAGTTAACTGGGTCAGGTGATAATGCCAACTAGCCACCAGCACCTAGTTAACTGGGTCAGGTGATAATGCCAACTGGCCACCAGCACCTAGTTAACTGGGTCAGGTGATAATGCCAACTAGCCACCAACACCTAGTTATCTAGGTCAAGTGATAATGACAACTAGCCACCAGCACATAGTTAACTGGGTCAGGAGATAATGCCAACTAGCCACCAGCCCCTACTTACCTAGGTCAACTGATACTGTAAAGCTAAACATGACACCATCATTCCAATATTTGTATGCTAATCTCTCATGAGAAAAGCAAAGACAGTCAGGTATATGAATGTGTCAGATTTTTCTTATCTGCTGTTTTGTCTGTTAGCATTGGTTAAATTATTAGACAGTGAGATGTAGGTCTCAAGTGAGGTTGTAGATTGTATGTGAGGTTTTAGGTTGTATGTAAGGTTGTAGATTGTATGTGAGGTTGTAGATTGTATGTGAGGTTGTAGATTGTATGTGAGGTTGTAGATTGTATGTGAGGTTGTAGATTGTATATGAGGTTGTAGATTGTATGTGAGGTTGTAGATTGTATGTGAGGTTGTAGATTGTATGTGAGGTTGTAGATTGTATGTGAGGTTGTAGATTGTATGTGAGGTTGTAGATTGTATGTGAGGTTGTAGATTGTATGTGAGGTTGTAGATTGTATGTGAGGTTGTAGATTGTATGTGAGGTTGTAGATTGTATGTGAGGTTGTAGATTGTATGTGAGGTTGTAGATTGTATGTGAGGTTGTAGATTGCATGTGAGGTTGTAGATTGTATGTGAGGTTGTAGATTGCATGTGAGGTTGTAGATTGTATGTCAGGTTGTAGATTGCATGTGAGGTTGTAGATTGTATGTGAGGTTGTAGATTGCATGTGAGGTTGTAGATTGTATGTGAGGTTGTAGATTGCATGTGAGGTTGTAGATTGTATGTGAGGTTGTAGATTGCATGTGAGGTTGTAGATTGTATGTGAGGTTGTAGATTGCATGTGAGGTTGTAGATTGTATGTGAGGTTGTAGGTTGTATGTGAGGTTGTAGGTTGTATGTGAGGTTGTAGGTTGGATGTGAGGTTGTAGGTTGGATATATGTGAGGTTTTAGGTTGTATGTGAGGTTGTAGATTGTATGTGAGGTTGTAGATTGCATGTGAGGTTGTAGATTGTATGTGAGGTTGGATGCATGTGAGGTTGGATGCATGTGAGGTTGGATGCATGTGAGGTTGTATGCATGTGAGGTTGGATGCATGTGAGGTTGTAGATTGTATGTGAGGTTGGATGCATGTGAGGTTGTAGATTGTATGTGAGGTTGGATGCATGTGAGGTTGGATGCAAGTGAGGTTGTATGCATGTGAGGTTGGATGCATGTGAGGTTGTATGCATGTGAGGTTGGATGCATGTGAGGTTGGATGCATGTGAGGTTGTAGATTGTATGTGAGGTAGGATGCATGTGAGGTTGGATGCATGTGAGGTTGTATGCATGTGAGGTTGGATGCATGTGAGGTTGTATGCATGTGAGGTTGGATGCATGTGAGGTTGGATGCATGTGAGGTTGTAGATTGTATGTGAGGTTGGATGCATGTGAGGTTGTAGATTGTATGTGAGGTTGTATACATGTGAGGTTGTATGCATGTGAGGTTGGATGCATGTGAGGTTGGATGCATGTGAGGTTGGATGCATGTGAGGTTGGATGCATGTGAAGTTGGATGCATGTGAGGTTGGATGCATGTGAGGTTGGATGCATGTGAGGTTGGATGCATGTGAGGTTTTAGATTGCATGTGAGGTTGTATGCATGTGAGGTTGTATGCATGTGAGGTTGGATGCATGTGAGGTTGGATGTATGTGAGGTTTTAGGTTGTATGTGAGGTTTTAGGTTGTATGTGAGGTTGTAGATTGCATGTGAGGTTGTAGATTAAATGTGAGGTTGGATGCATGTGAGTTTGGATGCATGTGAGGTTGGATGCATGTGAGGTTGTATGCATGTGAGGTTGGATGCATGTGAGGTTGGATGCATGTGAGGTTGTAGATTGTATGTGAGGTTGGATGCATGTGAGGTTGTAGATTGTATGTGAGGTTGGATGCATGTGAGGTTGTATGCATGTGAGGTTGGATGCATGTGAGGTTGTATGCATGTGAGGTTGGATGCATGTGAGGTTGGATGCATGTGAGGTTGTAGATTGTATGTGAGGTTGGATGCATGTGAGGTTGGATGCATGTGAGGTTGTATGCATGTGAGGTTGGATGCATGTGAGGTTGTATGTATGTGAGGTTGGATGCATGTGAGGTTGGATGCATGTGAGGTTGTAGATTGTATGTGAGGTTGGATGCATGTGAGGTTGTAGATTGTATGTGAGGTTGGATGCATGTGAGGTTGGATGCATGTGAGGTTGTATGCATGTGAGGTTGGATGCATGTGAGGTTGTATGCATGTGAGGTTGGATGCATGTGAGGTTGGATGCATGTGAGGTTGTAGATTGTATGTGAGGTTGGATGCATGTGAGTTTGGATGCATGTGAGGTTGTATGCATGTGAGGTTGGATGCATGTGAGGTTGTATGCATGTGAGGTTGGATGCATGTGAGGTTGGATGCATGTGAGGTTGGATGCATGTGAGGTTGTATGCATGTGAGGTTGGATGCATGTGAGGTTGGATGCATGTGAGTTTGGATGCATGTGAGGTTGGATGCATGTGAGGTTTTAGATTGCATGTGAGGTTGTATGCATGTGAGGTTGGATGCATGTGAGGTTGGATGCATGTGAGGTTTTAGATTGCATGTGAGGTTGTATGCATGTGAGGTTGGATGCATGTGAGGTTGGATGCATGTAAGGTTTTAGATTGCATGTGAGGTTGGATGCATGTGAGGTTGGATGCATGTGAGGTTGGATGCATGTGAGGTTGGATGCATGTGAGGTTGGATGCATGTGAGGTTGGATGCATGTGAGGTTGGATGCATGTGAGGTTGGATGCATGTAAGGTTGTAGATTGCATGTGAGGTTGTAGATTGCATGTGAGGTTGGATGCATGTAAGGGTGTAGATTGCATGTGAGGTTGTAGATTGCATGTGAGGTTGTAGATTGCATGTGAGGTTGTAGATTGCATGTGAGGTTGAAGGTTGCATGTGAGGTTGTAGATTGCATGTAAGGTTGTAGATTGCATGGGAGGTTTTAGGTTGCATGTGAGGTTGTAGATTGCATGTAAGGTTGTATGTTGCATGAGAGGTTGTAGGTTGCATGTGAGGTTGTAGATTGCCTGTGAGGTTGTAGATTGCATGTGAGGTTGTAGATTGCATGTGAGGTTGTAGGTTGCATGTGATGTTGTAGTTTGCATGAGAGCTTGTAGGTTGCATGTAAGGTTGTAGATTGCATGTGAGGTTGTAGGTTGTGTGTGAGGTTGTCAAGTAGTTGCTGTGGTCTATATGAAATTTTGCCGTTGGTTGTCAACTAACAGTTTGAATGCTGCCCTTGTAAGTGAATAATACAACAAACTTTAATATATACTACTCACTTATATTAAATCTAAGAATCTTGTTTCTTTTTTAGCTTTGTTTAAAAAAAAGAAAAGTAGTCATTAAGAACAAAAACATATATAAGTTAGATAACCTATGTTCAAAGAAATATAAGTTTCTTACTGGGAAAATCATCTCCCCTTGATTGACATCAAATTCCCAGATTGCTTTGGAAAAAGGAAGAAATACCGGATCAGCATGGTACTGGAAAGCTGAGTAGACTGCAGATAAAATACAAAAAAATATGGTTGATTAGGATTTTAAATATTGATAAGTGAAAACATCAAGTGAAACTACTTAAATAAAACTTAACAGATAGGGATATAAATAGGCAGTCTGCAGACCATAAGTTGGGCAATTTTCTTTTATTTTAGTTATTTCATGTTTAAAAGCTCTTTACTTTTGTATTGTTTGCCTTGTACTAATAATGACATGTTATGCTTATTAGTTTACCCCAATAACTCTGTCATTGGCACAATAATACTTACTCATGTGACTTTGGCCACTTGGCCCCTATATCAGTCTCTTTGGCACAATAATATTTATGTAACTTTGGCCACAAGGCCACATACTACTTACAATCATGTGACTTTGGCCACAAGGCCACATACTACTTACAATCATGTGACTTTGGCCACTTGTTCCCATCATAGATGAAGTTAATGTAGATCTGTGCACCCACTTGGGCAATGATGCCACTGACATTCATAGATGGACACACCATGATGGAACCATTATTATTAACTTTGCAACTCTATTCAATGGACAAAAACAAAGTTTTTAAAAAAAATGATTACTTAAACTATCTCAATTAATGAGAGCTTTCAACTACAAGTTTTATTTCTGTTTAATACTACATAATGTTGGCACATCTATCAGTACAAGTGTCATAGTACTTTGTGATGTTGACATATCCACCAATACAATAGTAATACATGATGTGGACACATCCACCAATACAATAGTAATACATGATGTTGACATATCCACCAATACAATAGTAATACATGATGTGGACACATCCACCAATACAATAGTAATACATGATGTTGACACATCCACCAATACAATAGTAATACATGATGTTGACACATCCACCAATACAATAGTAATCCATGATGTTGACACATCCACCAATACAATAGTAATAGATGATGTTGACACATCCACCAATACAATAGTAATACATGATGTTGACACATCCACCAATACAATAGTAATACATGATGTTGACACATCCACCAATACAATAGTAATACATGATGTGGACACATCCACCAATACAATAGTAATACATGATGTTGACATATCCACCAATACAATAGTAATACATGATGTTGACACATCCACCAATACAATAGTAATACATGATGTTGACACATCCACCAATACAATAGTAATACATGATGTTGACACATCCACCAATACAATAGTAATACATGATGTTGACACATCCACCAATACAATAGTAATACATGATGTGGACACATCCACCAATACAATAGTAATACATGATGTTGACATATCCACCAATACAATAGTAATCCATGATGTTGACACATCCACCAATACAATAGTAATACATGATGTTGACACATCCACCAATACAATAGTAATACATGATGTTGACACATCCACCAATACAATAGTAATACATGATGTTGACACATCCACCAATACAATAGTAATACATGATGTTGACACATCCACCAATACAAGTGATTTACATTATAGACACTCAAGACTTACGGTATTGACCCCTAGTTCTTTGTTTTCAGTTGACTCTCCTGTCATGAGTGGATTTTCTGATGCATCCAAATTGTTCCCCCTTACAGTGATTGGGATACCACCACTGAAATGTTACAGTAACAAAAAAATTAGTCAACACATGCACCTGTACTTTTTAGGTTGCTGAACTTGACACTTTTGTGTTCTCTTCATATTTCATGATAAGCAACAAACAAGTGATTCATAATACATAAGTGCTGTCAAGTTACACAACAAATTAGAGATTCAATCAAACATAGAGATTAATCAAACATACAAGTACTTTTATGTAATACAACAGATATGTGATTAACTGCACTGAAGCATTACAAATAAATTTTACACACAAAACTAAAAAACTTGCGCCTGTCTGAAAAAATTATCACACAAGATTAGTCTGTCTAAATACTAAATCAGTTGAACATTTAGCAACGTACCTAACAATTGACTTGCGTGGAAAGACGTCTGTAATCTGAGGATCAGGCTGGTATGAGAATGAACCGCTGGATGTTAAGACATGGTCATCTATGGTGACACTCAGTGATCCAGAGTGCAGGGTGGACCGGCGCCGTTTGGTGGTCGACTGGGACCAAGGGTCAGTGACGCAGAGCAGCTCAGTGGCTGAAATACTGGAACAAAAAAATCACGGGTTCAAATGATGGTGAAGTAGATAGATCTCATAGTCTGGACAAGATATAGTGGACAATGTAAACACCTCTCCTGCTGTCATTCAGGGCCTGAAGCTATGGAGAACATTTTTAAAACTCTGTGAGTAGTTACAAAGCTCATTTTAACTTCGTACTAAACTTGTCATCAAATACAGCAGGGGTATCAACCATTTGCTAACAATTAGACTGAAAGTCTTAATTTATTCAGAGTGTCAATTACCCAAATGTCTACAATATAACATGTTATTTCGGGCAATTTAAAAAAAACAAAAACTTTTTATTGAATATTTGCCATCAATGTCAATCCTTAAGCTGCTATGTAGGGTAGCGTAAGTAAACCAGCGTAATAGTTTACCAAATCGTAATAAATGGAAAGTGTCAGCAAATATAATAAAGGAGAGATTGCACACTTAATATATTTTAAAATTTAAATGAGTGTAAGACAAACCTGGCATTGATTAAGGTGCACTGAAACCTGGATATCAAAACTTTTCTCTGTGTGCCTATGTTCAAGTTGCTTCCTTTGATTGTGATCACTGTCCCTCCAGATTGAGGACCTCTGGTGGGTTTAAAACCTGTGATGCTGGGGGTCTGCAAGACAAGCAAGGGATTCACTCATTAAGTCAATCACTTCAAGCAATCGCTGGATAGTTAACTAAGTCAATGTAACATCACAATATAACTAGGGGTCTACCGATATGCATTTTTGCCGATATTGCCGATACCGATATTAACGATATTTTTTTTTGCCGATATGAGTATTTTTTGGAACAAAAACCAGCGATCATATTTGATGACGTCATTCTTAAGTTTATCACTCCAAATTATTTATCTTTTATATTAGGGGACTGCCGCTATGCATTTTTGCCGATATGAGTGCCGATATGAGTATTTGTTAGGACAAAAATCAGCGGTCATATTTGATGGCGTGATTCTTAAATTTATGACTAGTAATTATTTATCTTTTATATTGGGGGACTACCGATATGCATTTTTTCCGATATTACCGATATTTTTTTCCGATATGAATATTTGTAAGGACAAAAACAAGCGGTCTTATTTGATGACGTCATTCTAAAATTTATCACTCCTAATTATTTATATTTTATATTAGGGGACTACCGATATGCAGTTTTGCTGATATTACCGATATTTTTTCCGATTTGAGTGCCGATATGAGTATTTGTTAGGACATAAAATAACAGCCATCATATTTGATGACGTCATTCTTAAATTTATCACTCGTAATTATATATATTTTATAATTTAGGGGTCTACCGATATGCAGTTTTGCCGATGTTAGCGATATTTATTTTTTGTGCAGAAACAAAGTTTCTGATTTGTTTACAAGTTCCAGATCATGACCTACATATGACTCATGACAAAACGAACCGTCCTTTGTAAAATGTACAAGCAAGATTAGGAACTCCTTTTAAAAATTCATCTTTGACTCATAATTATTAATTCTAACCAATAGTTTAATGGCTTTTGCACACGGCCACCTTTTATGAATGAAACAATGAGAACAAAGTACAATAGTAATAGAGTGAAAATGAGTTTGAAGGATGAATGGTTGCCAATGACAACAAGTCTGCACACGGAACATTTTGTTATTTCATACGAAGCGAAATGTTTTAGACATCTGCGATTCTGCGTGCATTTTTGCTATTAGAGCATTTACGTGAACATAATGTTTACATGTTATCTATTTATTAGAGCAATTACAGTATACTTGGCATAGGCACTATTTACACAGTATTTCTGAGTATACTAAAATCGGGCGATACCTAAACAATATCATAGCACATGGCACACCGTATCGTGGCTGTACATATTAATACTAGGGCTCTTTTGGCTATTTCAATACCGGTATCGGGGTCGATATATTAATTTGTCGAGATATTGTAAATCTAAATGATTTTGTGGTTGGTCAAAATTTCACTTATTATGAAATATCGGTGACGTCAATATCGGGACCTTTACATGCTACCGATATTCAGATATCGGTGCCGATATATCGGCCAGCCGATATATCGGTAGACCCCTAAATATAACATTATTGAAGATTCTTGGAAATTATTTGTAAATTTTTTTTTAAAGACTACAGGTTTTAAGAAAATGTAGACGAGGGAAAATGCCAGACTTAATGAGCTACTACCTTACATAGCTGAACTAACATGTGAAACTGCCCTAACATTTCAAACTGCCATACAATGTCCTAACATAGACAATATCAGAGAATTTAAAATACATTAGTAAAAAAAATTGAAAGACAACAACAATGTAGATGTAAAATAAACTTGTTACAAAAATTTAAACAGTAACTTCCTAAAGTTTACCTTGAAGGAGAATGTCTACCTAAGGTTTGTGAAACAATAAGTTCCTAAAGTTTACCTTGAAGGAGAATGTCTACCTAAGGTATGTGAAACAATAAGTTCCTAAAGTTTACCTTGAAGGAGAATATGTTGTCTGACTCATCATAACCATCAATTTTAAACAGCCGTTGAGACGGCACAGTGTTATCCATGACATTTACTTTGACCACACTGGCCATTTCACCAGGGCTTCCTTGTGTTCTACAGACAATCCTGTCACTGAGTTTGGTGGGGGGTTTTTTAAACAAAAATTAAATGAGTGACATTTTTAAATTTTGTTTCTTTTATTAGATCACTGGAAAGGTTAATACATTTTTGGGGTAAAAATGACTCTTTGGAAGCCAGATTTTATCTTGGGGCGTATTCCATAATAAACACAAGTTTACACAGACATTTAAAAAATCATCTTTTAAGAAAGCTTATAATATGAGCTGCAGAGGACTTAAAGCATTAACCCTCTAGTCTTGATATAGACCCGGTTTTCAAGAGTCAGAGCTAAAAAGAAAAAGCCATTTTTAGGAGCCCTGCTATTACTTGATACAATTATTGCCTTGAGAAATATAAAACTTTATATCAATTCTTTTCAGGAATTAAATGAAAAAATATGAACTTTTTGAATATTAAATCTAAATTTAAAATGTAACTAATCAACAGAGGCAGCTATTAGAAAGCCAAGATGTGCAAGAAATGTAAGGAGCCTCATGATTCGCTGGCACCAAGACCTGCCAACAAATCTCAAGGCTTGTATTGTCAGTGTTGTTAGGGTCTCACAGTATTAAATTTAATAAATTTTAAGTAGTTGTATTAACAGTGTAAGATGGAAAGACGTTGCTGTGTGTGGATGGACTGCATAGAGAGAAGATGCCGTGTTTGTGTTCATTAAAACAACCACCTTGCTTTGCCTTTGTAACTAACTTGCTTTGAAATAGCGACAGTGTCAACGATTGATACTAGCTAATGTTGTGTCTACCACACATTCCGTTCTTGTCACTCCTATAATCCCAGTGCTTCTCAAACATTTTAGTATGGCGGACCGGCAGGAATTTTTCCATTGGCCTAGGATCGGTTGCACTATTTTCCCTGTACTTACATGGTCGCGAATGTATTTTATTTCCTTTTAATTCTTTCATTTATTTCTCTTATTGTCAAAAAGGACAAATTCTATAGGGTTAGTATTATTGGTAGCAATTGTAGGATTATAATTATATTTTTCTCTCCTTTCTTGATAGCTTCCGCGGACCCCCACTTTGAGAGTCACTGCTCAAACACACACGCCTTGCATTCGCCTGTGTTTCTTGTGTTCATTGACACGTGTTTGCCTAGCCTAAAAAATTGATATTAATACACACCCAAAGTTAATAAGATGGATAAGACGTCGTGTGGAATCAGGCCAATCGAGTTCACAGCACACACGGCAAAATGCAACCGTTGTAATGAAATTGTGTCTGCGAAGGGTTGCAACCTAACGCAATAAAACGCCATCTGAACGTTATTCATAAAATTGATTTTGATAAACAAACCGCCGATCCACCCAATATCAGAAAATTTTTTGGTGTCAACAAAAGCAGTACCACTGACCAAAAGCACGATCACTTGAGATTTACCGCAGCTTTGCGTCCTTCATCGCCCTTAGCATTAACTACCGACGCCAAGTGGATATTAACATTCAAGTGTATGACCATGGACGTTACGTCATTGCTGTTGACATTTTGTTTGCATGTTCAGTTTACTGAAGTTTTTAGTTTATGATTATGAGTATGACGAATGCATTTACAGCAGGAATTGAATAACAGTTTTTAGTGCATTATAGTTAAACCGGTAATTGTAGTGCATTAGTAATTGTATGTTACTGGAAGCAAGCCGTTGGCTACTACTACTGTGTGAAATGAGTGTGCATAGATGGTGCTAGGTTGTATTGTATAGCGCGTCATGGAAGTGGAAAACTTATGCGACGTTTAGAACGGTGTAACGGGTAACCCGGGTACCCGTTGGAATTTTCACGGGTACCCGGGAAGCTTTTTTCAACAAAATTGACAGCCCTACTTCTGAGTACCTTGACATTCGTGATCTTATCCTGCCACTTGATGTGCAGAATCCTTCGCAAGCATCGTAAGTGTGGAAGCTGTTGAGTTGCTTTGTTTGTTTGGCATAGGTCGTCCAGCACTCACTACCATAGAGGAGTGTGATGAGCACGCAGGCCTGGTACACAGTGATTTTCGTCCTATCAGTAAGCTGTGCATAGTTCCACACTCTTTGATTCAGCCTAGCCATTAATGATCCAGACTTGCCGATTCTGGTTTCATTTTCCTTTTCCAGGGAGAGTGTGCTTGTGATCTTACTGCCAAGGTAGGTAAATCCTCGACGACAACCAAGGTGTTTCCCTCAATGGAAATTGCTGGGAAGCATACTGTTCCTTGTCTCATAATGTTGGTCTTTTTGAGGCTTATCGTTAGACCAAAATCCTTGCATGCCTTTGAGAACTTATTGACCAAAAGTTGGAGACCTATCTCTGAATGTGAGGTAAGGGCTGCGTCATCCGCGAAGAGCAACTCTCTAATTAAAACAGTTTCCACTTTTCTCTTCGCACGGAGACGGCTGGTGTTGTATAGATTTCCATCCGATCTGGTGTGGATGTTTACACCCTCGAAGCAGTCCTCGAAAGCATGACGCAGTAGCATCGAGAAAAAGATACCGAAGAGAGTTGGAGCCAGAACACAGCCCTGTTTGACTCCGCTACAAACTGGGAAGGGTTCTGAGGTGGCACCATCGAAGAGCACTGTGCTGTGCATGTTGGTGTGGAAGGACTCGATGATGGAGAGGAGCCGCGGCGGACATCCTATTTATTCCAATATACGTAGCAGACCCTTGCGGCTGACCAGGTCAAATGCCTTTGTTAGATCTGTGAAGGCAACGAAGAGGGCTTTCTGTTGCTCCCAACATTTCTCTTGTAGCTGACGGAGTGAGAAGATCATGTCCATGGTTGACCGCCCAGCCCGAAAACCGCATTGTCATTCCGGGTACACATTGTGTGCCAGAGTTTGCAGGCGTCCAAGGATCACTCTGGCAAGAGAGGTGTTGTAAATAGTGTCTCGAAGATGGAGCCAATTCGCATCGATTTGTTCTGTCCCTATAGCATCATGGGGATTGGGGATTGCTTTCTGCGAGGTGTTGATTATAGATTATATCTTTAATAATATGCTATATAATGATCAGACCAAACATTAAAATTTTCTTGCTGCTGTTGGATAATTTTTCTCTTAAAACAAAAAAAAACATCTTTTGATTTTTTGGGAGAAAAATCTTACCCCCACCCCCAACTGTGGAGGGAGTAGTGAGGTGGGATTCGTCTCACCGGCTTACTCCATGATGTAACAAGGCATTCCAGAATTTTTAATCTTCTCTCCTGTGGGGCTGTTTAATTTCTTTTTTTCCCTAATTTGTTTTATTGAAGTTTGTTGGCACTGTTTTATTATTGCATATTAACTGATATTTTTAAATCCCTTATATTAACTTCCCGGCCGTCTATCTCTGTCTCTCTCTCATCATCTCTCTCATGGGCTCGGCGGGCGGAAAAACAAAAGTCGAAAATGACCCACTTCCCATGATCCGATCGAACTGAAATTTGGCACACGGACCCGTCTAACCTAACAATGCATCGTATCAAAATTTCAGATCGATCAAACGTACCGTAATTAAATTAATGCATTTTTAGTTTATCTATATAAACTAAATGTAGAGGTCACTATCGTTTACATTTTACGGGTCACTTGACTTCAGGCCAGCCACCGGTGTGAACACGTCTCGTGCTTAAACCAGGTGAAGCGGCGTGCTTTTGTTTACATTTGGCGTTTCACGGTGAACTTTCCCCAGCGATCGGTGACAAGACCTTTCCCCTCTCCCATCCCCACCCCACCCTTTTTGGGTTAAAAGCAAAGGGGAGTAAAGACAGATTCAGTCTGTAGATATTTGTAAATACTTTAAGTTCTGTCTCATATATAAGGGATTTATAGTCAAAAACTTTGTTTTTACGGGTTTGTTTTATTAAATCCCTTATATTAACTTCGCGGCCGTCTCTCTCTCTCTGTCTGTCTTGGGCTCGGCGGGCGGGCGGGCGGAAAAACAGAAGTCACAAATGACCCACTTCCCATGATCCGATCAATTTGAAAGTTGGCACACGGACCCGTCTAACCTAACAATGCATCGTATCAAAATTTCAGATCGATCGAACGTACCGTAATTAAATTAATGCATTTTTAGTTTATCCTAATATGAGGTATGTAATTTAAATTCACGATTTGTTATTGTTTTTTTGCCACGTGAAAGTTTGAGCATTGAGGCGACCCAACGAAACGACGGTGCGCTTTTGTTTACATTTTACGTGTCACTCTGAGCTCGGTCAAGCGAATTCGGTGACCAGACTTTTCCCCTCTCCCCCCACCCACCCCTCCCCCCACCCCACCCACCCTCCCCCCACTAGGGTTATGATGCAAAGTTGAGTTAAGACAGATTCAGTCTGTAAATGTTTGAAAATAATCAATACTGTTAGTTATGTCTCATATATAAGGGATTTATAGTCAAAAACTTTGTTTTTGCGGGTTTGTTTTATTATATGAATAAGTTTTCGCGTTTAACCACCGTACTTACTCGCATATAAGCCGAGCCCCTAATTTCAGTATGGTATTTTATAGTTCGAAACTCGGCTTGTATGTGAGTAAATACGTTATTTAATTGCATTTCGTTAATTTTTTTCCTGGCTGAAAAAAATTTGTAGTATCTATTTTAGGATATAAAATCGCACACAGTAAAATTTTAGATTTTGGTGTCACCTCCATGATGGTGTCACTCGGGGCGGTCCGCCCCCACCGCAGCCCCTAGTGAAGCCACTGTCAGTGCCACACTCTCATACTTGGTTTTATGATTTTTCAGTTCAGTAGCGTTAGTGTGCGAAGAATTTACATCCAAGATTTTTACAAAAATTCCTTTTTATTTCCCCTTATTCTTATTTTAAAGGTAATTAATGACGAGGAATTTCCCGCACCTAACAAAGTGCCACCCGGGGTCATCGTGCACAGTTGTCTAACAATAAAAGTTTTACAATTTGTATCTACGACTTTAAGCCAGTTGCTATCTCTCATTTAGGAAATTAAAAATAAATATCGAAACTTGTTCCAGATGATTATATAAAGACACGTCTGATTGTATGTATACACATATAGTAAAGATTTAGATTTCATTTACTTTACAATAAACAATTTTTTAAAATTATTTGTTTTATTTCATTTTTTTGCTTATAAGTCCAATAACCGATGGTCGTATGGATTCCTAATGATTCCATTAGAACTTAATAGGGGCTTGGTAGACCTTGGTGGGCGCCCCATCTCCCTTCCAGGTCGGCGGAGGACTTTCTTAGCGCTAGTCATTCATCATTTTTAAATCCCTTATATTAACTTCACCGCCGTCTCTCTCTGTCTGTCTGTCTCTCTCTCTGTCTCTCTCTCATCATCTCATGGGCTCGGCGGGCGGAAAAACAAAAGTCGAAAATGACCCACTTCCAATGATCCGATCGAACTGAAATTTGGCACACGGACCCGTCTTACCTAACAATGCATCGTATCAAAATTTCAGATCGATCGAACGTACCGTAATTAAATTAATGCATTTTTAGTTTATCCTTATATGAGGTATGTAATTTTAATTCACGATTTGTTATTGTTTTTTTGCCACGTGAAAGTTTGAGCATTGAGGCGACCCAACGAAACGACGGTGCGCTTTTGTTTACATTTTACGTGTCACTCTGAGCTCGGTCAAGCGAATCGGTGACCAGACTTTTCCCCTCTCCCCCCACCCACCCCTCCCCCCCCCCACTAGGGTTATGATGCAAAGTTGAGTTAAGACAGATTCAGTCTGTAAATGTTTGAATATAATCAATACTTTTAGTTATGTCTCATCTATAAGGGATTTATAGTCAAAAACTTTGTTTTTACGGGGTTGTTTAATTAAATCCCTTATATTAACTTCACCGCCGTCTCTGTCTCTCTCTCTGTCTGTCTCTCTGTCTCTCTCATCATCTCATGGGCTCGGCGGGCGGAAAAACAAAAGTCGAAAATGACCCACTTCCAATGATCCGATCGAACTGAAATTTGGCACACGGACCCGTCTTACCTAACAATGCATCGTATCAAAATTTCAGATCGATCGAACGTACCGTAATTAAATTAATGCATTTTTAGTTTATCCTTATATGAGGTATGTAATTTTAATTCACGATTTGTTATTGTTTTTTTGCCACGTGAAAGTTTGAGCATTGAGGCGACCCAACGAAACGACGGTGCGCTTTTGTTTACATTTTACGTGTCACTCTGAGCTCGGTCAAGCGAATCGGTGACCAGACTTTTCCCCTCTCCCCCTCCCACCCACCCCCCCCCCACTAGGGTTATGATGCAAAGTTGAGTTAAGACAGATTCAGTCTGTAAATGTTTGAAAATAATCAATACTGTTTAGTTATGTCTCATATATAAGGGATTTATAGTCAAAAACTTTGTTTTTACGGGGTTTGTTTTATTAAATCCCTTATATTAACTTCACCGCCGTCTCTGTCTCTCTCTCTCTCTCTCTCTCTGTCTGTCTCTCATCATCTCATGGGCTCGGCGGGCGGAAAAACAAAAGTCGAAAATGACCCACTTCCAATGATCCGATCGAACTGAAATTTGGCACACGGACCCGTCTTACCTAACAATGCATCGTATCAAAATTTCAGATCGATCGAACGTACCGTAATTAAATTAATGCATTTTTAGTTTATCCTTATATGAGGTATGTAATTTTAATTCACGATTTGTTATTGTTTTTTTGCCACGTGAAAGTTTGAGCATTGAGGCGACCCAACGAAACGACGGTGCGCTTTTGTTTACATTTTACGTGTCACTCTGAGCTCGGTCAAGCGAATCGGTGACCAGACTTTTCCCCTCTCCCCCCACCCACCCCTCCCCCCCCCCACTAGGGTTATGATGCAAAGTTGAGTTAAGACAGATTCAGTCTGTAAATGTTTGAATATAATCAATACTTTTAGTTATGTCTCATCTATAAGGGATTTATAGTCAAAAACTTTGTTTTTACGGGGTTGTTTAATTAAATCCCTTATATTAACTTCACGGCCGTCTCTCTCTGTCTCTCTCTCATCATCTCATGGGCTCGGCGGGCGGAAAAACAAAAGTCGAAAATGACCCACTTTCAATGATCCGATCGAACTGAAATTTGGCACACAGACCCGTCTTACCTAACAATGCATCGTATCAAAATTTCAGATCGATCGAACGTACCGTAATTAAATTAATGCATTTTTAGTTTATCCTTATATGAGGTATGTAATTTAAATTCACGATTTGTTATTGTTTTTTTGCCACGTGAAAGTTTGAGCATTGAGGCGACCCAACGAAACGACGGTGCGCTTTTGTTTACATTTTACGTGTCACTCTGAGCTCGGTCAAGCGAATCGGTGACCAGACTTTTCCCCTCTCCCCCTCCCACCCACCCCTCCCCCCTAGGGTTATGATGCAAAGTTGAGTTAAGACAGATTCAGTCTGTAAATGTTTGAAAATAATCAATACTGTTAGTTATGTCTCATATATAAGGGATTTATAGTCAAAAACTTTGTTTTTACGGGTTTGTTTTATTAAATCCCTTATATTAACTTCACCGCCGTCTCTGTCTCTCTCTCTGTCTGTCTCTCTCTCATCATCTCATGGGCTCGGCGGGCGGAAAAACAGAAGTCAAAAATGACCCACTTCCAATGATCCGATCGAACTGAAATTTGGCACACGGACCCGTCTGACCTAACAATGCATCGTATCAAAATTTCAGATCGATCGAACGTACCGTAATTAAATTAATGCATTTTTAGTTTATCCTTATATGAGGTATGTAATTTAAAATCACGATTTGTTATTGTTTTTTTGCCACGTGAAAGTTTGAGCATTGAGGCGACCCAACGAAACGACGGTGCGCTTTTGTTTACATTTTACGTGTCACTCTGAGCTCGGTCAAGCGAATCGGTGACCAGACTTTTCCCCTCTCCCCCTCCCACCCACCCCTCCCCCCACCCCTCCCCCCTAGGGTTATGAAGCAAACTTGTGTTAAGACAGATTCAGTCAGTAAATGTTTGAAAATAATCAATACTGTTAGTTATGTCTCATATATAAGGGATTTATAGTCAAAAACTTTGTTTTTACGGGTTTGTTTTATTAAATCCCTTATATTAACTTCGCGGCCGTCTCTCTCTCTCTTTCTTGGGCTCGGCGGGCTCGGCGGGCGGAAAAACAGAAGTCAAAAATGACCCACTTCCCATGATCCGATCAAACTGAAATTTGGCACACGGACCCGTCTGACCTAACAATGCATCGTATCAAAATTTCAGATCGATCGAACGTACCGTAATTAAATTAATGCATTTTTAGTTTATCCTTATATGAGGTATGTAATTCAAAATTCACTGTTTTTTTTTAAATCTTAGTTCCACGTGAGTTTGAGTTGACGCCGACCGTCGTGTTGACGACGACCGTCGTGCCGACACCCACTCACATCCCACCCCCATTTATTAAAGACAAGGGACATCACTCAGTGTCAGTCTGTAAATGTTTAAAAATAATCACTACTGTTAGTTATGTCTCATATATAAGGGATTTATAGTCAAAAACTTTGTTTTTACGGGTTTGTTTTATTATTGTGGCTTTAACGTGGGCTAGATCCCACGCCCTTCAGCTTGTGAGGCGAGCGCACTATTGACTTCGCTATCGCTGTAAATTAGAAAACTTTAATTTTTAAGCGTGTAAAAATGTAGACCAATATCTTAATCTCAGTCATGTTTCATTACAGCGTTAACTATTCGCTTATTTGTGCTCTTTAATCCATATTTGAAATTTCTTGAATGACATCGCTTCTTTGTTTCAACAAATCAGACGCTGTGAACTTAAGAAATTACTGTTTAGGTTACTAACCGGTAAACTTATCTTAAAAGGAATGCATCAAAATTCCGGTTAAAACAACCATTCCTTTGCAAATACGATTTTACATTAATTTCGCCAGGAGAAATGTTTAAATTAATTTAACATTTGTAAAATAATTTTTTTTAAAAATCATTAAGGTGGTCCACGGGTCAAAATATCAGTATTTCTCAAATTTTTATCAAAAATGAGATTTTGGTTGAATTCTACTAGTTTATCCATTTATCTATACTTCGGCGTTTACCGTTTTCATTAAAATTGATTAAAAAGTGTTTAAAAACTAAAGACTATTTTTAAAAATCTCCTTAAAAAATTCTATTAATTATGCACAAAGTCTTTATAAGTGAAGCATTTTTTAAAAAGTAAAAGCAGGATTTAAGTTAAAAGGAAAAGTATATATTATTATTTTATCTGAAATGAAGGTAAATATTTATTGGAAAAAAAACAACTAGTCTCTACTTCTTTTTGCATAAAATAATTGTACGACAAACGAGAGAACATCGGTTTAAAGAAACACAAAATTAATTATTATTTTTGAAATGATCAGAAGTCCGCTGTATTTATAAAGTTGTATTGTGTTTTCTCGTGTATTCGAACCATCTAACTTATCATCAAAAGGGAGCTATACTGAAATATTATTACAACTAGCGTATCACCCGTCAAAAATGACGGAAGTTTTCAAAATAAATACACATCAGATTAAAAAAATAACGTAACAAAGAACTTTCATTTATTTTATTTATTTTTATTTGATTCATTTATTATCATATTGAACAATGTTATGCGGAGCGTTCGAAAAGTGTTATTTTTTTAGTGCAGTAATTTGGTGCGCTGTTTTCTAAAAAAAACTATATAACAAAATCGATCGCAGCGCCACCTAACAGCATTACATCCTCGCAGCGCCACCTAACAGCATTAAATTACATTACAACCATACAGACAACGGGAATTATGTATATTGATAGAATCATATTGAGTTTGAGTTTAGTGGTGATTCGGAAAAAGTAGAAACCAAGTCTCAGAATTTAATTTTTTGTTGTTGTAATTCTTGTAAATGAGATCACTTTTACTTTACCTCATTCACACACTGTCTTATTTTTTTAAATAACGAAACAAACAAGTTGAGGATGAAATTGTTTCCGTTTATTTAGAACCACACAATATTGGGCAACTAGATGCACGGAATGGAACTTAGTCGTAACAGGGAGGGTAAAAGTCAGGTACGCCTTGTAGTGACTCTTCAAACAGAGGGTACCTGTAAAAAAATACACCACAATTTATTTATTCACCTGATTTTACCTGATCGGCTATAATTAATGAATTAGATAATTAGCATTGGTTTGTAGAACTTTATAGTATTTGTTTGGTGGTCTTTTAACATTAAAAAAATGTGAGTGAAGGATGAGATTTTAGATTATAAAGACAATGTATTTCTACACTTAAATAAATCTACTTCATCAGGTTGTCAATTGTTTGCACAGTTAGTGACGTCACTTCGATAATAGCAGCGGACATTCTATTTTGTCCGAAAAAGAGAAGATTTATTAAAAAAGTATTTTTTGAGATTAAATAAAATCATGAAAGTGTAAATAGTTTTACTGTGTCTGTAAAAACAAAATAGAGCAAGTAAAATGTATATGGGGTGGGGGGGGGTGGTGTCTACATTAAAAAAAATATTGTAGTAACATAACAAGTCATAAACAACTCCCATTTATGTAATTCTTAATGGCACACACACAAAAAACGCCTCCATTACAAAAAAACTACGATGCAACTTTATGTTAGCCTTTAAACTTTAGCACTACCAGCTGGAGTTCGGTTTTAACACCGAGCGACAACCACAAATGAAATAACGACCACAGCGTCCCAGATAATGAAAACACCGTAAGATAATGAAAACACCGTAAGATAATGAAAACAAAATATTGCCTTTCCTCTAGAGTCTAAGAGTCTAGACCAGGGGTGGCCAGGCCTGTAGTAAATGAGAGCCATTTTAACAATAAATAAAAAATTGTTAAGAGCCGGATTGAAACACTACGGGTTACGACCAATGTTCCCTTTAAGCTGCGCAAATATCTGACCGACGCCGCGCAGAAGTTTAGAATTACCGCGCAGCAAGTTTTGTAAAATAAAATATTGCACAAAAAGTTTAAACTTGCAAACTTTGCACACGAGTTTTTTGGCCATGCACACGGGCCAACGAATCTTTGTAGGAACATTGGTTAGGACCCAACGTGCAATGAAAAATTCATATACTAATTTATTTTTATTTTTAAAAATCCAATTAAATGATTTAAACTTTGTAATTGTTGTAACACTAACTTTATGTTGAAGAAATGTATGCGTTACAGTTACACAATTAACAAATATTGAAATATGTAAAAAAAACAACAACTATGAATAGAAACACTCTGCCTACAGAAACTTAATAATAGTCAACATTAATTGTGCTGAGAAGTATTTCTTCTCTCAAGTTTCATTAGATCTGGTAGGTACTTAGTAGTTGTGGTGCGGTTCTGTCAGAATAAGGTTCTTTAGCACGAGCAATATTCCAAGTGATGGCATAACTTGCCTCATATAAAGTTGAAGTGACACCTTTCTTACTGAAAGCAGAAAGTAGTGTCTGCTGCTGACACATTCCAGACCTTAACTCAGCAAGCTTGTTTTTCTTTCTTTAGATCTAGCCCAAATTATTCTCAAACTTTTGTTTCGATCAATATTTAAAAAAAAACGTTCACTAATTTTTGATATTATATATTTCAAAGGTAAATTAACTTCATTAATTGTTCGCGAGCCGCATTCTGCACATAGAGGAGCCGCATGCGGCTCGCGAGCCGCCATTGGGCCACCGTTGGTCTAGACTAACTATTTAAAAAACTACGTTTCTTTTTTTTAAAGCTAGAATAAGAAGACGCTGACACACTCAATCGTACTCTTAAAGTTACCAAAATAACAGTTTGAGCAGAGCAAATTTTTTTTTCTTTCTAATTTAAGTTAAAACCAAAAGGAAAAGAAAAATACTTATCTCCAAGCTCTAACAGATGTTGCCTAATGTAAATGATCTCCAATAAAAAAAATAATTATTCTCACTACGGGAGTATTTGTTTTCATCGCTCACTGATATTCTTCAGATTTAAATTAAATTTTTAAAAAATGTTTAGTTTTAGTAAATGAAAAATTCACGGTGAATAGTTTAAAACGTTAGCTATAATATAACATTAACGTTTGCAATTTCCAATAAATTATTGAAAATGCTTTTACTACTAAGATTTCTTCTACTTAATATTTACACGTTTATGAAAAAAAATATTAAATTTAATTGATAATGAAATAGCTTTTGAAAAAATATAAAAAACTGAATGGTGGTCGATTGATATGCGCGCTCGGCTGGCGTACCGATGGTCACGGGTTCGAATCCTTGTGAAGGCACGGATTTGTTCCCGTGGCCTAGGGCGTCCCTGAGTCCACCCAGCCCCGAATGGGTCCCTGACACTGGTTAGGGAAATAAAGGCGGCTGGTAATAGCGTGGCCCCTCAAAGCCTGGCCAATACGTCTAGGACGCAATAATCTTCTGTGTAAAGGAACGTCTGAATAAATAAGACTTTGCTCTCTTTACCTCTCTTTGACATATACTACGATGTTGTTTTTAAAAAAAAACCCACTTAATATGGCATAAAACCACCAATATATTGCCTTACTTAGTCTTGAATCATGAAAAATTTCTTTATTTGTCATAATGCATGGAAGATTATACCTTTCTATCACGTAGAGGACAAGAGATGAATCTTTGTCCCGTTCGGGAGACACTGATGTGTCAGCTGTTAACTCCAAACCATCGCAAGTTATCGTTGCTGCGTACCTTGGAGGATCCTGAAATTAGTTAAAGTAACAAGAACATAAAACACTAACAAGAAACAATGACATTAAGCACTAACAAGAAACAATGACATTAAACACTAACAAGAAACAAGGACATTAAACACTAACAAGAAACAAGGACATTGAACACTAACAAGAAACAAGGACATTAAACACTAACAAGAAACAAGAACATTAAACACTAACAAGAAACAAGGACATTAAACACCAACAAGAAACAAGGACATTAAACACCAACAAGAAACAAGGACATTAAATACTAACAAGAAACAAGGACATTAAACACTAACAAGAAACAAGAACGTTAAACACCAACAAGAAACAAGGACATTAAATACTAACAAGAAACAAGGACATTAAACACTAACAAGAAACAAGGACATTAAGCACATTTACACACGTTTAAAATCTTTTAAAAGTTTGCACGTGCCATGCAACCAACCCAGCCCCCTCATAGTGGTCAAGAATAATGATCTATAAATATTTGTTTACGTTCATAAGACTAAGTATTGTTTTTTATCCTAGAAATATTAAGATATGCAATAAAGGAAATTTTGGTCTATGAAACGTACATGGGAGTTTTTTTAAAAATTTATTAATTTTTTATAAATGAATAACTATTTAGTAATTTAAAAAAATAATTTTTTGCCTTGTCATTTGCTGAAGAACAAAATGGCCAAGTCCCATTAAGAAAATTTCTGGCATTATGTTTTAAATTTGCCGTGCAGTCGTCGGAGAAGGTGAGCTCTTCTTTTTTGAGGTTTGGCAATTCACTGTATTAAGATAATTGCAATGGATAAGTAAAAAGCAATAATAATAACAACAAAGTCAACGGTTTATAAATGCATAATATAAAACTAATGCATTTGATGGTACCGGTTTATCTACGTTAAAAAGATATAAGTTTTGAATTAAAGTAAAACAAGATATATGACACAAGAAGAAGACGACATCTGTAAGAGACGTGTTTGTTGTGATTGCATTGTTTGATCATGCAGAGCATATGATTTTGTTCGTAGGCTGCCCGTGAAAGTTCTGAGGTGAACTAGGAGTAGCTATAATTGTAAAGCCAGTGCAATTAAAGACAGTCGTTACACAGACCACGGACTGGTGTCTTGACTTGCAGTTCTGAAATACGTTTCCACTATTACAGTATCTACTAAAGATAATACCAGCTGTTAATTGTAAACAGAGGCTCTTAAGTAATGCATACATTTCGGGTGTGTTCGCAAGTCGCATGTTGGTGTGTGTGTGTGTGTGTGTGGGTGTTTGTGTGTTAGGGTGTGGAGTGTAAGTGAGTGGGTGTGCGTGCGCGCGTGCTGGGTGGGTTATAAAATCTGGATTTTTCTAAATGCCGACAGCTAAAAATTATGGCTCAACTATTTTAGAAGACGTGGGGCTATTATCTCAGCCATTCGTATATATGGATATATTTTTTTTAAATTCTATCTTTTACATATGCGTCAAGATTTTTTCTGAGACACCTCGTTCAATAGTAATGTAAAATAGAATTTTTCTAGAATATAAAGTCAATTAAAAAAATATATACTTAAGTGAGTAACTTAGATATATTTTTATCAAGTAACATATTCGGATTGGAACTTTTCGTATTTCAAGCGGACAAGCGATGAGGTGCACTGATCTCGCTCCATCTAACCACCACTCTATGACGGTGATGCGTCCGTGTCTGAACATTTGTATAAAGTTTCGTGTGCGTGTAGCTAAGTCTATGAAGATTGATAGTGCGTGTTTGTAAGACGCAGCGAGTCCAGACGTAGGCCGGAGTACTGCGCTATAAAAAGTAAACAAAATAAATAAATAAATAAATTTCCACTAAACTAAATTTTAATATGTTATCATATTTTTGTTATTTTTTTCGGGATAACAAGAAACTTCACCTCTCAAGAACTAGTCCCTTTAAATAAAAGCTGTGTAAGTTGACGACGCCTTGTGCGTCTTCACCAAGAACAAAAATTAGGTTGCGACTCCACTTGCCATTGATCGTTTCATTAAAGTAAAATGTTACATTCTGAAATATAATAGCGATAAAGATTGTATTAATATTAATAAATAGACGTAGAATAAAAAAAATCTCTGTAAAAACCAACGTTTTTTTTTACTATAAATCCTTTATATTTGAGACGTAACTAAAGTGTATTGATTATGTTCAAGATAATACGCACCGTGCGACTGACTAGCATAAACATTTGCAGATCGGGAAAATATTTAAAAGGTTGTTCATAGGGCTCCGGAAATTAACGATTAATTTCTCGATTAATCGGTAAATTTTTTTAACGATTACAATTCTTTTTAACGATTAATCGACCCACCACTTATAAATGTATTTGAAGTCAAAAAGTAAAATAATTCGGCCGATAAATATGAACTAATTTCCGGACGATTACGCGAACATTTTTTAAAAAAACTATTCACTCAGGTGATTGTTCAAAATGTTGATAAAGGTTGTTTCCATTGAGAGAAATAGTTTGCCTACCATACAATGTTCCCTCTAAGTCTAAGCTCGTTGTTTCGTGTGCAAAGTTTTAAAAGAACTCGTGTGCGAAGTTGCACAACGTCCATTTTTTGTGGAAAATTTTACTTTTTCTGCGCGGTGATTCTAAACTCCTGCGTGGCGTCGGTAAAACATCTGCACAGCGGCGCTGCTTAATTAAAGGGACATTTCTACCATGGTTCTACCCAAAGGCGTAAGTGAGTTTTTGACGCCCTTGGCTAATTGACTTTTGGTGCCCTTTATTTAAATAAAAATTTAAAAATTAGAGATTTGGCGGCGCCCATTTGAACTGGCGCAGGCCAGCGCCCTTGGCAACTGCCCCAATGCCAAGCCGTTGTTACGCCCCTGGTTCTAACACTTCGCTTACATTTCACCTGCAAACTAAACACCCACTACAGTATTAGAAACTTCAGTTGAGACAATCTCAAGCTACGTGAACGATTTTTCAGCTTGGTTGGTTATATTGTCAATGAGACCCGCTCTGAACCAAATAATGTCAATACACTTGTCTGTTTGCGTTGTTGGTTAAAGATGTCATATAAAGAAGACATTCCAGTGTTATTTCGATTTTCGACGAGTACGTTTAATAAATGTTACTTATGACATCATACATTTAAATTTTTGGCTTTAATCGAAATTAACGATTAATTAATCGTTAATTTTTCAAAAGTTAACGATTAATTTTAAAATAATCGATAACAGCCCCACTTGTTCAATATAATGCGCACCGCGTGACAGTCTAGCACAAAACGTTACATGCTACATATAGAGATACATAAAATAAAAATAAAAATTCATTAATTTAATTATGGTACATTCGATCGCGTGAGTGCGAGTGTTGATGACAATAGTGAACGTCATAAACGTATCTGTGTGTTAGTACAAGACTTACAGGCTGAAAGAAGGGAATCTGTACAGGCTTAAACACTGATACAATTCTGTCACTGTCCGATTGTCCAGCCTCTTGGACCTCATCTTTCACTTCGTTACTCAGCTTGGCGCTCAGAAGACCCGCTAGAACTAGAACATTTTCCGACGGTGCTGAAAAACGAGGAAACAGTTGTCTCAGGTTACAGTTATAAAAAGTTGTCTAAGGCTACAGTTATAAACAGTTGTATAAGTGTAAAGTTATAAACAGTTGTCTCAGGTTACAGTTATAAACAGTTGTCTAAGGCTACAGTTATAAACAGTTGTATAAGGCTACAGTTATAAACAGTTGTCTAAGGCTACAGTTATAAACAGTTGTATAAGTGTACAGTTATAAACAGTTGTATAAGTGTACAGTTATAAACAGTTGTATAAGTGTACAGTTATAAACAGTTGTATAAGTGTACAGTTATAAACAGTTGTATAAGTGTACATTTATAAACAGTTGTATAAGTGTACAGTTATAAACAGTTGTATAAGTGTACAGTTATAAACAGTTGTATAAGTGTACAGTTATAAACAGTTGTATAAGTGTACAGTTATAAACAGTTGTATAAGTGTACAGTTATAAACAGTTGTCCAAGTATACAGTTATAAACAGTTGTCTAAGGTTACAGTTATAAACAGTTGTCTAGGTATACAGTTATAAACAGTTGTCTAGGTATACAGTTATAAACAGTTGTTCAAGTATACAGTTATAAACAGTTGTCTAAGTATACGGGTAACAAATTGTATTTCGTTTTACTGTTTATAATTATTTTTGGAAGGAGTTACTTTAAAACTATGCAGTACCCAATTAAGAAGTGATTTTTGTTATCTATCTTCTATCTATATATATAAAAATCAAAGTATGTCTGTGTGTGTGTGTGTGTGTGTGTGTGTGTGTGTGTGTGTGTGTGTGTGTGTGCATGTCCTTTATAGTTGACTAAACCATTCATCCGATCGTCATGAAATTTTTTGAGACTGTTAAGTACCTTCCTGGGATGGTAACTGGCAACTTTTTTTTCTAAATTTAACACTCATGGGGCACCGGGGGCCCATAATGTCATTTTTTGCTTATATGAGCCATATAAAAATTAGCTTAAGAGCTAGCTACTGTGTAAATGTTGAATCTTAACCAAACTTTGTATATGACAACTTGATAGCCAATATTAAAATACTATACTGCACTGAACTGCAAATAGTCATTCTTTTGGGGCTGGGGGCCAAAAAATTCACATTTCTTAAACGTTTAAGATTTTATTCACCATTCAGTCATTAACAATCTTGACAAATTATGACACATGTATCATTTATTATACAAATTGAAATGAACAGGGGTTTTGAACTTTATATCTTGCACTGAATGGGCCCCGGGGCCCTTAATGTCTTTTTTGCTTATATAAGATATATAAAAAATAGTTTATGCGTTAGCTACTGAGTAAATGAATGGATCTAAACAAAAATTTGGATAAAAAAACTTGGTAGCCCATATTAAAATACCATAGGGCAAATAACTTCAATTGTCCATTCCTTCGGGACCGGGGGCCCCCAACGTCTTTTCTTCTTATATGTTTAATGTATTTTCCCCCATTCAATTTTTCACGATCTTGAGGAATATATCTATGAGGAAACTTAATTAAATGAAAAGGTTTTTGAAATTTACATCTATATCCAAATGGGCCCGGGGGGGGGGTCCTAAATATATTTTTTTTCTTATATCTATTATATAAAAATCAAAGTATGTCTGTGTGTGCATGTCCTTTATAGCTGACTAAACTATTCATCCGATCGTCATGAAATTTTTGGAGACTATTAAGTACCTACCTGGGATGGTAACAGGCAACTTTGTTTTCTTAAATGTAACACTCATGGGGCACCGGGGGCCCATAATGTCATTTTTTGCTTATATGAGCTTTATAAAAATTAGTTTAAGCGCTAGCTACTGGGTTAATTGTTGGATCTTAACTAAACTTTGTATATCACAACTTGATAGCCGATATTAAAATACTATAGGGCACTGAACTGCAAATAGTCATTCCTTTGGGGCTGGGGGCCAAAAAATTCACATTTCTTAAACGTTTAAGATTTTATTCACCATTCAGTCATTAACAATCTTGACAAATAATGACACATGTATCCATTATTATACAAATTGAAATGAACAGGGGTTTTGAACTTTATATCTTGCACTGAATGGGCCCCGGGGCCCTTAATGTCTTTTTGCTTATATAAGATATATAAAAATTAGTGTATGCGTCAGCTACTGAGTAAATGAGTTGATCTAAACCAAAATTTGAATACAAAAACTTTGTTGCCCATATTAAAATACTATAGGGCACATAACTTCAAATGTCCATTTCTTCGGGGCTGGGGGCCCCCAATGTCTTTTCTTCGTATATGTTTAATGTATTTTCCCCCATTCAATTTTTCACGATCTTGAGGAATATATCTATGAGGAAACGTAATTAAATGAAAAGGTTTTTGAAATTTACATCTATCACCAAATGGGCGCAGGGCTCCTAAATGTATTTTTTTTCTTATATCTATCTATATATATAAAAATCAAAATTTGTCTGTGTGTGCATGTCCTTTATAGATGACTAAACCATTCATCCGATCGTCATGAAATTTTCGGAGACTGTTAAGTACCTACCTGGGATGGTAACTAGCACCTTTTTTCTAAATTTAATACTCATGGAGCACCGGGGACCCATAATGTCATTTGTTGATTATATGAGCTATATAAAAATTAGTTTAAGCGCTAGCTACTGTGTACATTGTTGGATCTTAACCAAACTTTTTATATAACAACTTGATAGCCAATATTAAAATACTATAGGGCACTCAACTCCTAATAGTCATTCCTTTGGGGCTGGTGGTCAAAAATTCCCATTTCTTAAATGTTTATGATTTTATTAACCATTCAGTTTATTAACAATCTTGACAAATAAAAATGTCCATTCCTTCGGGGCCGCGGGCGCCTAATGTATTTTCTTCGTATATGTTTAAGATATTTTTCTACATTCAATTTTTCGCGATATTGAGGAATATATTTTTGAGGAAACTGTTTGAAAATGAACAGGTTTTTGAAATTAATATCTTTCAACAAAAAGGCCCAGGGCCCCTAAAAGCCGTTTTTTCCTTATATTAGCTGTATAAAAATTAGTATTAGCGAAAAATACTGAGAAAATTAATGTATCTTGACCCATTTTAGTATATAAAAACTCTAGGGTGAATATTTTATTACGAGAGGGCACTGAACTCCTAATTTTCATTCCCACGGGGCTGGGGGCACAAAAAGTTTTTTTTGGTAAATGTTTAATATTTTATCGTCCATTCCATTTTAAACAATATTGAGAAATATAAATAAATGTATGTATTTTGAAATTTATTCAAATGAACATATGTTTCGCACTTTATTTTTGCAATAATGGGGCCCTGGGGCCCTTAATGCCGTTTTTTGAGCTTTATAAAAAAATATTAGTTTATTCGTTAGCTACTGAGTAAATGTTTGGATCTTAACCAAACTTTGTATACAAAAACTTGGTAGCCCATATTAAAATACTTAAGGATTCTGAACTTTTTATGTCGATTTCTTTGGGGCCGGGGCCCCAAATATCTTTTTTCATATATGTTTAAGATATTTTGCCATTCACTTTTTAACGATCTTGATAAATATATCTCTGATGAAACTGAATTAAAATGAAAAGGTTTTTGAAATTGACATTTGCACCGAATAGACCCGGGCCCCCTTAAATGACGTTTTATTTTACTATATCTATATATATATATAAATCAAACTATGTGTGTGTGTGAGTCTGCATATCCTTTATAGTTGACTAAACCATTCAGTATGCTCCCGGGATGGTAACTGGCTACTTTGTTTCAAAATTTAACACTAATGGGGTGCCAGGGGCCCATAATTTCATGTTTTGCTTATACGACCTATTAGTTTAAGCATTAGCTACTGAGTAAATGAATAGATCTTAACAAAACTTTGTATACAAAAACTTGGTAGCCCATATTAAAATACTATAGGACACTTGACTCCTTACGGCCTCTCCTTCGGGCCTGGGGGCCCAAAATACATTTTTACTTAAACGTTTAAGATTGTATTCCCCAATTCAGTTATTAAAAAACTTGACAAATAATGGTAAATGTATCCATTATCATCCATATTGAAATGAACAGGTGTTTTGAACTTTATATCTTGCCCTGAATGGGCCCTGGGGCCCTTAATGCCGTTTTTTGCTAATATAAGATATATAAAAATTATTTTCTGCATTAGCTACTTGGTAAATGAATAGAGCTTCACCAAAATTTGCACACAAAAACTTGGTAGCCCATATTAATATACTAAGGGGCACTGAACTTCTAATGTCAATATCTTCCAGACCGGGGGCCCCAAATTTCTTTTTTTCGTATATGTTTAAGATATGTTTCCCTTCCTATTTACTTTTTTAAAGATCTTGAGAAATATATTGACAATAAAACTGAATTAAAATGAACAGGTTTTTGAAATTGACCTCTTGCACCGAATGGGCTGGGGGCGCCTTAATGTCATTTCCCCCCAATATTAGCTAAATTAAAAGTAGTTTTAGCGTTAAATAATGAGAAAATAACTGGATTTTGACCAAACGTATTATATAAAAACTTAATAGCCTATATTAATATAGTAATATAGGGTAGTGAACTCTTAATGTCCATTCCCTGGGAGCTGGGGTCCCCAAATGTCTTTTTACTGAACTTTAATAATTTATTCCCTATTCAATTTTACACGATATTTAGGAATATAGCTTGAGTACAATGGCAATAAAAAAAATTATTATCACTAATTTTGAGGGCCGGGTCCCTTAATAACGTTTCTTCTTTTGTACGCTATTTAATTTTTAATTTATTTATCCGTTTGCTATGAAACTTGGAAGTTTTTTTCACACTTCCGCGAAGGTTTCTGGCATTATTGTTTTTAAACATACCACTCATTGGTTTCTTTAAATTTATTCCTTTTTACTGAGATCGTTGCAACGCACGACGGGTCTGCTAGTTATTTATAAATAGCCCGTTCATTCGAAACTAACAATTAAATAGCGAATTTGTTAGGACCTAATGCTGAAAATAGAGGCATTGGTAAAACTTAGTAGAGAAAAAAATCAACAAGTATATTAATTTTTCAACCTGTATTTGAGGAGAAAAAAACAAACCATTTTTGTATCATATTTTTCACACTTTTTTTCTTTGAAACGCAGTTAATGAAGTAGATACTTACCACTTTGTGCAGCGCAGGTCGTCACAAGACTGAGTATGATTGCAAGATTACAGATTACAGAAGTCATGTTAAATCAAACTTTCGTGTAAGCTGATGCGTTCACAGCAAATCGTTTCATTTATTTGTCGTTTCGCTTGACGCAACTTGATTTAAAAAATGTAACCTGTGTTTTAATTGCATTCCCCTCCTACTGGTGTACAAAAGGTAATTGGCCATTTAATAAACGAAGTTGTAATGAGTAATGAGTAGCATATCGTGTCTGGATTGTTCTTGATGACAACATGACTGGAGCCCATATGATCCACCCATGGCTTATTTCATATAATCATATTAATGTACAAAATAATGAATTGAGTTGACCGGGTTGACATAGGAGTATCAGACTATGACACGATTACATCCAGCCATAATATATGCTCAATATTCTACAGGGTGACAGCGTGGTGCTCGAGTGTAATAGCGCGCTCGGCTGGCGTGCCGATGATTACAGGGTTCGAATCTCCGCGAAGGCATGGGATTTGTTCCCGGGGCCAAGGGTGCCCCTGAGTCCTGCTTTTACCTGTTAGAGGAGAAAAACAAGGCAGCTGGGTAATGCGTGGAACCCTCATAGCCGTTGCTTGTGAACGCTGGGTAATGCGTGGAACCCCATAGCCGTGGCTTCTGAACGCTGGTTAATGCGTGGAACCCTTTTAGTCATATTAAATCAAAGTACTCGAACGTATAAGTTTTAAATTATTTTCTTCTTCTTTTTAATCCACTTATAAAACCATATTTTTAAAAATCTTTTTTTTACCTCTATTTATTTTATTCTTTTTAGTTCACTAATAAAAACATAGTTTAAAAAAATCTTTTTTTACCTCTATTTATTTTACCAAACACCTCATCAGCACCCCAACGTTTTAATAACACGGCGATGAGGTCACATGGGGTGAAGTCGGCACGTGCAATCTAACAACGGCAGACAGATACAGATGCTTATATAGAGATAAGCTAAAAATGCATTAATTTAACTACGGTACATTCGATCAATCTGAAATTTTGATGCAATGCATTGACATCCAAGATCTATCTGCTGTAAAACTTTGAGCTCTCTAGAACCATCAAAAGTTGTTTAATTTTAAGTTGGCAAATTTGAAAAATTGCGGACAGACAGACAGACACGAAAGCAAGTTAATAAAAACGTGGTATAATAATTCACATAAATTGTGATCAGTTTACCTAAAATAACGTACACCTTCCTAGAGAGACTAAAGTCAGGGGTCTGAGAATCACTGTGGGTGAATGTGTGAACACAAGAATGGACACGAGTTCACGTGGAGGATCTTATTGAACTCTGATCACGTGAGTGTGTGTGTGTTGGTCAGAGGGAAGATAAAGTGAAGGAGAACGAGTTTTGATAGTGTGTCTGGTGAAATGAGAGTTGACTTGGCCCAGTACTGTCGAGTTGGTATTGAGAGATATAATAGTATGTATTTATATCAAAAATTTATCAATAGGCCTTGTCATAATATGGCGGAGAGCTATTAATAGAAATATTGGGGCTATATTTATCTTTTTTAAGGTCAGATTTCATTAAAATTTAATAAAAGATACGAGTCAATATGTAAATGTAGGTATATTGAGAAGGATGTATTTTGTCAGCTATTTGTTAATTCTTCGTTAATTTAAGACAGCAAATTGGACTTGAAAAAGGAAAAAAGTTTTGTAATTTTACGATGCTAACAATTTTGAGAAAATAGTGATTCGACTGTATTTATGCTTCAAAACATTGTTCCGCTAAAATGTAATCTAAAAATAGAACATTACTCATTGAGCTTTGACGTTTTTCGGCTTTAGAAATGACCAACCTTATGATGTAACCTGAACTCATCCTTTCAGAAGATTATTTATACTTCTGGAATTTTAGCGTTTTAGCAAAATTGCCAAAGATAAATTTCAAGACTATCTTTGAATGTTATTTTTATTTCTCTTTTTTTTTACTGATACATATATCATTATTTATTTACAATGCGTTAACAATTCTGCATGTGGGGAATCAGGAAAATTTACTTGTCTGCCACTGATATGAAAGTATAGAAATGGGCTCAAATTGATTTGAAATCTTAAAAATCAACAAGTTGATTAATTTCTGCTTTTTAAATTGAAGCTGCTTAAATTTATATAAAAATATATTTTCAAAAATAAATCCTTATTACTAATTTTCTGTCCGCAAACCGTTATTTTTATTTTTAAAAAAAGGCATATCATAGTTATACCTTGAACAAATCATGATTTTTTCACTCTACAGATTTAACAAAAAGGAGGAAAGTTAACTTTATAGATGTCAATTTTTATGATAATTTCATATTTTTTATAAGAATCTCACATTATGGCAGTGTTTCTCAAATAGTGCCCCGCGGGGGGAAGAGGCTCCCTAAAGATGGGAGCGAAATGGTGTACTTATAACAATTTTATAGAAAAATGATACTATTTACTGTCTCGCGGGGGGCGCGAAATGTTTTATTCTTCCTATTTGGGGGAGGGGGGCATGACAGAAAATAATTGAGCAACACTGCAATATAGTTATAAATACGTATGCACCTTTTACCATAATCTCATCCATTCTTAAAATGTCATGTGTATCAGAACTCATTTAATCACCCTAAAAACAGTTTAATTTTTTTTTCCCAAAACAATTTCTGGAATTATCAATACCAATACTTGGGCTCACGTCCTTTCATTAAATAAAGTACATAATAAGAAATTCTAAGGTCATAATTTTTTGGAGAGATTAGCCCAGGAAAGAGATGCCCGGAAGACTCTTGGCCACACCTGGGTGATGATGCAGAGACTGGGCCCAAGGTAAAGATTACTAGAGGACTCTTGTAGGTGTCGTTGGCCACACCTGGGTGCTGATGGAGAGATTTTGGCCCAAGGTATAGATTACTAGAGGACTCTTGTAGGTGGGCTAAGTACATGACAGGAACGTAGACTCCGAGAACTATCAACAACTGCTCCCCAAGGGCGAGGGGACAGGTAATAGTTTCAATGGTAATAAGAGTCCCGAGAATTCACTTGTATCTCTCCATTATCTATTACCATTTCAATTATCATCGCTTCGCATAAACGTACCCAACCCTTCTCACCATTATGAGCCATCTGTTTATTGCCGGGTATGGACCATGCGGGCTTATTTCTGAGTTGAAATTTATATATTAAGGAAACTGCATATAAATCTACATGTGGATTGGCGCCAGCATCCATGAGCATACTGATATTAATAGGTCTTCCCTATTATCGAAAGTAACTATACTATTATTAAGGGACGCTGTGTTCGGGTGGCATGCGCACTCTGCTGGCGTACCGATGGTCACGGGCTCGAATCTTGTTTTCAGGACCAGGGGTGTCCCGGACTTCACCCAACTCCGAATAGTGTTGAAACCCAATAGCCTTGACCTGTGAACGCTGCGTCAGTTGCCAACAGACTGGCATGTTCTGTGGACTCTCTAATCCTCTGTATAGAAGGAGCGTCTCTATAGATAAACAAGACATTATCTTGCCTTTATTCGATTATTCGCATGTAATATGATGCTGGGTTTCTTTCGTTTTGAAAACAAGTAAAAGCTGGGAAAATTTTCTGCTTATCGATACTGAAGGAATCAATCTAAACAGTAAATTTTTTCACCATTGACAAATTTTAAAAAAAAACTTATTTTAAACAACAAAACGGTTCCAAAGGGTCAAAATATCATTTATACAAATGTTATAAATTACTATTAAATTGTAATTTTATGTTTCAATAAAGTATATTTACATGGTAATCACATTTAATATATAAACTGATGACAAATAAATCCTTCCATGAATATCGTGAGCTGCTTAGCCATCTGCGGAATGGCATACTGTGATAGATCTACTCTAGATGGCATTCTGTGATAGATCTACTCTAGATGGCATACTGTGATAGATCTACTCTAGATGGCATACTGTGATAGATCTACTCTAGATGGCATACTGTGATAGATCTACTCTAGATGGCATACTGTGATAGATCTACTCTAGATGGCATTCTGTAATAGATCTACTCTAGATGGCATTCGGTGATAGATCTACTCTAGATGGCATACTGTGATAGATCTACTCTAGATGGCATACTGTGATAGATCTACTCTAGATGGCATACTGTGATAAATCTACTCTAGCCTTTACGTGGATGTATTTAAGTCTATCATCTTTTAACTTACAGACACTCCATCAATACAGAAGAATATTGCGTCCTACGCTCATCCGTGCCTGAATGCCATAATCGTTGTATAGTTATCGCTTATGTTAAGTCCGTCATTATCTAATTTGGATAGTTAATTATGAATTGTTTTAGTAATGAGCTGCACGAATGTTATTCTTACCGGCATGAAAAAAATCCACGTATGGTTGGTCTTTTAAGTGTAGCCATTTTTTTCAGTTGAACTGCGTATGCAATAAATTATCATAATAATGAAACTTTGTGTATTAAATTAATGTCGAGCAAAGATATAATGGAAAAAGGAAAAGTATACCGGTACTTCAATGACCATGTCGCGATGAACTCAACACTTTTTACTCATCGTTTGACACTTTGGTCTAGGCGTGGTGTGCTGCCCCTAGTACTATTGTAACAAACGAAATTTGTGTTAAAATAATAACAATAATAACTACATACGACCCGTGGCGTAGCATACACCGCTGACTTGCTCATTGATAGTTCAAAGAAAAAAAAGTTGAGGGGGGGGGGAATGGACACAAATAGCAGCACGAGGAAATGAGAACCTTTAAAATTTACCAACAGTAAAGAAGCAATATATTATTTATATTTATACACCGAATAAATTTAGACTACAGTATACCCACCCCCCTACTCGCAGTTCCCTATTCGCGGCCCCGCATATTCGCGTGTTAGGCTCTTAATCCCATCGCATCCTACTTTACTGAACTGAATTATTATCCCTGAACTGCGCGTACTGTATTTATCCGTCTAAACTTGCCTTTATTTTTTTCCATTTTCTGTCAATTCTAATACATATGTTGTAAGCATAGAATATGAAGTTACAGGAATACAGTATGGGTAACTATGCTATGCAGTGTTACTGTCCTCCTGTACTTACTTTCCTTTTCAATTAAACTATTTTTTGCAGTACAAAATTAAAATGTGTTTACATTATCATTATTACATTAGTGAAATAATTAGAGAAATACATTACTACAAGCAATATTACTGCTTCATTGCTGTATTAATGAGTAAGACTGTCTTTAGAAAAGTGTCTGGGAAACATTTAGTACCGTATATATAATCTCAAACACAGACGATTTAAAACTGCATCCAATATACACGGTTTTTCGCCATTCGAGGGGGAAGTAAAGTACGTGACCCCCGCTAATATTAAGGGAATACTGGAAGTCCATTTCAGTTTCAGACGAGAGGTTTTTGTACCAGATGGTATGAAAATAACGGGAGACACTCTTGTATTTTTTTTAGTAACAAAAATCCATTATATTTTTTAAAATGCATTTTGTCTGAAAATATTTTTAAAATATATATCTATAGTTTAAGAAAATTGTTTATCTCCACATTAAAAACACCAGACTTATCTTGTTGACTGGTTATTTTGAAAAATAATGAAATAAATACAATATTTAGATATTAAATTAAAGTTTTAAAAAATTCCAAGATAAAATAGAATTAGAAAAACCCGTAAAAAAAACAAGTTTTTGACTATAAATCCTTTATGTACGAGAAGTAATTAAAAGAATGTTCATTATAATACGCAGCGCCAGACCATCCAGAAATACAAAATTGCAGTTGTGTCGTAAAACATGTTTAATATAATGCGCACCGATCAGGAATATGTTTATAAAAAGAGCTGTCAATAAAATACGCACCTTATTGCGCGACAGAAAGATTGTTCAATATAATACGCACCGCGACGCTCTATCTCAAAAAATAGCATGATACATAGGAATAAATAAAATAATCTAAAAAAATCAATAATTTAATTACGGTACATGCGATCGATCTGAAATTTTGATACATTGTTTTTATCATCGGTACGAAACTGCCTGCAAAATTGCAGCTCGCTATATTGCGAGCAAGTGGGTTAAAAATCGATCAAAAGTTTTGGCGACAAGGTCGGTCGGCCGCAGACACCACGAGTTAATATAAAGGATTTAAAAATACCACACCATACCCACGAACTCATTTGTCATAACAATTTAATACTGGTCTACTTAACTTAGCTACATGCCACCCTTGGCTAAATGCCAAACTTGACTAAATGACACCCTTGACTAAAGGCCAGCCTTGACTAAATGCCACCCTTGACTAAATGCCATCCTTGACTAAATGCCACCCTTGACTAAATGCCACCCTTGACTAAATGCCACCGTTGACTAAATGCCATCCTTGACTAAATGTCATTCTTGACTAAATGCTACCCTTGACTAAATGCCAACCTTGACTAAATGCAACCGTTGACTATATGCCACCCTTGACTAAATGCCACCCTTGACTAAATGCCACACTTTACTAAATGCCATCATTAAATAAATGCCACCCTTGGCTAAATATCACACTTGACTAAATGCCACCTTGGATTAAATGCCACCCTTGACTAAATGCCACCCTTGACTAAATGTCATCATTGACTAAATACCACCCTTGGCTAAATGCCAAACTTGACTAAATGACACCCTTGACTAAATACCACCCTTGACTAAATGCCACCCTTAGCGAAATGGCATCCTTGACTAAATGGCACCCTTGGCTAAATGCAACACTTGACTAAGTGCCACTGTTGACTAAAAGCCACCTTGGACTAAATGCCAACCTTGACTAAATGCCACCCTTGACTAAATGCCACCCTTGACTAAATGCCACCCTTTACTAATGCCACCCTGGGCTAAATGCCACCCTTGACTAAATGCAACCCTTGACTAAATGCCACCCTTGAGCAAAATAACGATGGAAAAAAACCTCTCATCCCCCCAATAATTAGATCTGTTTTGTGTTGTTGTTTATAAGAGTAAGTAAAAAAAAACGTAAAAAAACAAGTTTTTGACTATAAATCCTTTATGTACGAGACGTAACTAAAAGAATGTTCATTATAATGCGCAGCGCAAGACCATCGAAAAATACAAAATTGCAGTTAACAGTTGTGTCCTAAAACATGTTTAACATAATGCGCACCGATCACGAATATGTTTATAAAAGTGTTGTCAATAAAATACCCACCTTATTGCGCGACAGAAAGGTTGTTCAATATAATTCGCACCGCGACACTCTATCTCAAAAAATAACATGATACATAGGAATAAATAAAATAATCTAAAAATTCAATAATTTAATTACAGTAGGTACATGCAATCGATCTGAAATTTTGATACATAGTCTTTATCATCGCCACAAAACTGCCTGCTAAATTTCAAAGCAAGCAATCAAGGGTTCAAACAAACAGACACCACGAGTTAATATAAAGGATTTAAAAATGACGCCAAATGTTATCGTCTTCTTATATACGCTTATACAATGTAGTTCATGTATCAAACATTAAATCCAGGTTTTGTAGAATAAATTCTTTGATTAATGTATGTTGTATCCCGTTCATCGAATGAAATTATTATTTATTTTTAAAATTTGGTTAATGCGACATTTGCAGCCCAAGCAGAAAACACACTTTTTAACGTGTGTATTTCTGCATTCTGTTTCAAAGGGAAACGATTTTTTATTTATTATTTATTAAAATAGTTTTATTTTTAATTGACAACAAAAACGTATGTAAATTTGATATACGTTATATTTTTGGATTGTGTTTAGTTTTATATATTGGACTGAATGTTGTGACATAACAACGATACATAGCTTAGCTTTATCTTATCTTATCTTATCTGTTTACAGACGCTCCTTCTATACAGAAGATTATTGCGTCCTACGCTTATCTATGGTTTGTGTTTAGTCCTGCATTTTTATTAGAGATTTAAATGTTGATATAGTGTTGGTTTTCCTGGATTCTTCAGGCAACCCATTCCACGCCCGAATTCCGGACGGGAAGAAGGAAAACTTGTATGTGTTTGTTCTTGCATACGGAATAAGAAAGGTGTTCTTATCCTTATGTCTATCTGAGGGTTGTATTACGTTATCTTTGTGTTGTATTTCTAAATTAGAATTAATTGCTTTATGTATGATTACTACTTAGCTCTTGGTTCTTCTATCCTCTAGTGTTTAAAGGTTTAATGATTTAACTAATTGTGTTATTCTTGTCAGTTTCGAATATTCTCCAGTAATGAATCTGGCAGCTCTTTTTTTCATTTTTTCTAGTTTATCAATGTTTTCTTTGGTGGATGGGTCCCATACAGAAGATGCATATTCTAGTACAGGTCTCACCAAAGTGAGGTAACATTTTAGTTTTATATCTCTTGTGCTCCATGGTCCAGTGTGGTCGCGGCCTGCGAATTGGGTACCACTGCTCTAGACCATGTCATTCCATGTACGATATGTTCCTAGTTTTACATAAAAAAGTTACTGTAAAACAACATATTTATGAGCATTGTTTTGTTACATCGATATTCAAATACCAGAAATAAGCTTCAGCTTTCCCCCATTTATGATGTGTCTTCTATTATTTTACGTTTCGTGTAGGTATTATTTTATAGTCCATAAAATGTTTGAGGGAAAATGTTGATGTGTAATTGAGAGAGAGACAGGGAGAAATGGAGAGAGAGAGAGGGGGGACAAGCGAGAGAAAAAGCAAGAGAGAAAGAGAAAAGGTAAGAAAGAGAAGATCATAACTTGAGATAGAGAGAAAGAAAGAAGGATAGAGAGACGTCAAGAGAGTGAGACTGCGCTAGAGAGAGAGAGAGAGAGAGAGAGAGTGAGAGAGAGAGAGAGAGGAAGGGGGTGGGGTCCCATAATGATAAAATCATAAAAAGTTATATCAAGGGGAAAGAGGAAAAGAGCATTGTTTTTTTAAAAGTTATTTTTATATCTATTTTTTTTTATAAATGTAGATATTATTTTAAATGTAGAAAATATATAAAATTTAGACATTCTAAAAATATTAGGCTTCGGGCATTTAGAAAATGATAATAAAAATAACTTTATAAACAGGAAATGATTCTAGTAAAAACAACAAAAACAAAACAATGCAGTTTTTACTTTTTAGCCTATTTAGACATATATTGCACGTTTGTTACTCCCGTTAGCAAAATCTTGCCGTCCCGTCAATGGAATGTTTTCAAAACTCACAACAGGTGGTTGCTTTTGAAAAACTGTTTCATGTTCTGCCCCCATTGTTTAATCTCCAAGGCTTTTCAAGTTATCACTAGTATCCATACTATTGCTGAACCGTTAATAAAACACTTATTTCATCTAAAAGTCCAAGAGCTGTGTTATTATACTAGATTCTTTTATGGGGGTCAATATTTGCGTTAGTAAAAAATCATAAATTTGCATTATTAATTCAAAACAAGATTATAGCTATGTACGCAGAGGAATAAAGAATTATCATTTATGCAAAAAAATGCAAAAAAAAAGAATTATTACATTTTTGTATAAAAAAAAGGTTGACATTTAATCGTGACTACAAGCCAAACATCGACTCAACATGAGAGCAACCATTTTTCAAGTAGTGACTTTAACATGTCTCACGGCACAGACCATAGCTCAGAGTGGTAAATAGAAAATGTAGTTTCATCGACATTTAACTTTGAGAAAAATATTGGATTATCTTCGCACTGAGTTCATAAATATTTATTTATCAAATAAATTTATCAATTTGTATAAAAATATTTTTAATATCTCTTTAGCAAAAGAAAAAAAACTTTAAAAGTTAAAAGTCATTCAAAGTAAGAATATAACATTTAAGTTTTTTTATTTAAAAAACTCACTTATTCCTGTTGAGTTTAGTAAATAATTTTTTTTTAAAAATGTCATTGTATTGCTTATAAGATTTCTCATAATACCAATGTATGCCCCAAGTTTTGATTTGCTATTTCAATTTGTTTTTGTTTTGTTTTTTGATATACATTAACTGTTCTCTCGTCAGCGCCATCTGAAAAGGTTCTCACGTTTGCAAGTTTGTTAAGCGCCAGATTGAGCAACGGTGGTCAAGTTCGAGAAGAAGCCACTTACGAAAAAAACCCGGAGCATGACAAAATTACTTTACTGTTTCAACCAATGGACATTTCGTTTTTTGAGCCTGTAAGTAAGATCATCATCATCATCATCATCATCATCATCATCATCATCATCATCATCATCATCATCATCATCATCATCATCATCATCATCATCATCATCATCATCATCACATGTCCTTTGAGTTTCTTGTGGAACATAGGGCCTCTTTCAAAGCTCGCCACTCTGCACGGTCCCTTGCCAGTCGCTTCAATTCTTCCCAGCTCTTCCCTGTTCTTCCAGCCTCGTCTAACATGCTCCGTCTCCATCTACTCTTGGATCTTCCTCGCTGTCGTTTGCCCTGGGGGTTCCAATCTAAGGCCTGTTTAGTTCTGCTGTTATCTTTCCATAAGTGTGTGTTCAATCCATCTCCACTTTTTCCCCCCTGATCTGTTCTTCTACTGTTCTTTGTCCACACATCTCCCACAGCTTAGAGTTTTCTACCTCGTCGAATCATTTTATTTACTTTCCATGTAAGTACGATGAATGGCTGTTATATAATTAGATACATTTTTTAAAAGTTTCATATCAATAGAAAAAAAATAGAGTTTTTAAATAATTCAGAATTAAAAATGTATTTAAACCTACAATTTCAGAGTTATAAAAAAAATTAATACACATACACTGTAATATACCTGATTAATGATGGTGATCAAAATATTTTGTTTTTTAAAAAAAAGAGTATAAACTTATTTGTAATTGTCTCCAATCCTCAGACCTTGATAGTAATTTTATATGTAAATAATTGTGTATACCCTGAAATTTAAATTTTTTAAAATAAATATACATATTGTTTTTTATTTTAACTAAAGAACATATAAGCTCTTCGTAATTTAAACTTTACTTTAAAATTAAAATCAATTAAACAACAAGCAATAATTTCTTTAACTGATAAACGTAGCTTAGTTGTGCCAAAATGTCGTTATACGTCGTAGTTTGGATATGACTGTTTGACATTGAATGCATTTATAAATGTATGTGTTTTACCATTTTTTACGTGAAGTGCTATGAGGCCAGCTGCTTGCTTGAGTACGGCGCTGTATAAGTTATCAAATTAATATTATTATTATTATCAATATACATAATTCCCGTTGTCTGTATGGTTGTAATGTAATATAATGCTGTTAGGTGGCGCTGCGATCGATTTTGTTTTATAAGCAGCGCACCAAATTACTGCACCAAAAAATAACACTTTTCAAACGTTCCCCATAAAATTGTTTAATATGATAATAAGTGAATCAAATAAAAATAAATTAAATAAACGAAAGTTCTGCATTTCGTTATTTTTTAAATTTGATGCAGTGGCGTAGCTAGACCTTTTGCCGCCCGGGGCGGTCTCAAATTTGCCGCCCTTTCTAAGTAGATAGTGTCATGGTTTTTATAAATCAATAAACATAAATAAATAATTGTAATTCAAACAAAGTAAAGGTGGCGAACATTTCTACCATTGAATGGCATATTTAAGTTAGTAGCAATAAAGGAAGTCAAATAAGATGCTGTACCTATAAATACATATTTTTATAAAAATACGAGATACTTTTTTTTTAAAAGGTTACAAGAACGTTACTGAGGTTGCACAAATGAGACGAATGTATTCCAAATTTACAACAAAAAACAAATTACCAATTAGTATGCTTTTATTTTGTATTTATAATTAAATGATTTATATATATTTTTTACAAACAAATTGTATACATTAGTATGTAAACATATTATTTATACATTTATTTTCCTAACTTTCATAGTAGAAAAATCGTGTATTATGATATCAAAATTTAAATAATTTGTTATATTTTGTTCTATGGACAATATTGCAAGATTTTGTAGTCTTAAGGATCGCGAAAATTTTTGTCTGAGAGAGCCATACATTATTTTTAAAACTAAAAATTCAAGTAAATGTGTGCATTTTGTGTAATTTCAACAGTAAAAGTACCATAATTATGTCTCTTAATTCTTTTTTAATATCATTGTTTTGCTGTTTATTGTTTATGAAATTCAAAGGAATCTGAATAAACGTGTTTTTTTTTAAAGAATAGTCGAACATTTGTCTGAGAGCCAGATGCAGCCATCAATAGGGCCACATCTGGCTCGCGAGCCATGGTTTCCCAACCCCTGTCTTAAATCATGCACTCATTGTGGAACGAAGATAATTTTTTATCAACTTCAGTTTGGAGAAGCTCCTTTCACAAATAGCGACACTGATAACAATAATTGTTATAAAAATTCTTAGAATACAAAATACACAAACAAATTGTGCAATGAAAACAAAATAGTTAAGCTTTATTTATAAACTAATACGACAAGCGGACCTTTTCCTCCATTTTTCCAATGTAATGCCTCTTTTTGAAGTATAGGTACAGCCACAAAACCTGGATCATTTTTCTTTCATTATGGAACTGTTCTTTATAAATGTCTATAAAATCATTTATTTGACATTCAATTTCTTCACTTAGTAGGTTACATGGGATTATACACGAATATTTTCTTATATGAACATGCAACTGATCAAAGAGTTCTTTTAATTCCTTTATAATTCGATCCATGGATTAAAACATTTCTCGTTGTACTTCATGTTCTAAAGATAGGACCACGTCTTGTGAATTTTCCACACTCACATGTTTTTTCCCTTCTAACTTGGCGTTTCCTTTATTTTCTACAAAGTAAATAAACGATTCTACAACTTTAACTTCGCCTAAATCAATAACTACGTATCTTTTAATTTGACTAGTTTAATATTTGTGGGAACTATCTGGAGAGCTGTCAAATATACAAAAGTTTTTAGCTTGCTTTATTTGTTCCATTATTGTTTCTCTCGCTGCACCTCTCAATAGGTCTATGAATTCATTTTGAATCATTTTCCACAAATAGGAGACACTATATTAATTACCCATCTTAATTTGTACTAAATGTTGGCATAATACTGGGTCGTACTTGGCCAACAAGTCCAAAAGCTCTAGAAAATGTTATATATATATTCAATTGAATTGATGTCTTCCTCATGAATACTTTCACGATGACCTCTCAACGCCAAATTTTGTTTAGCTAAGAATCTAATTATATCAAGTATTGTGAGAATTTCCTTTCATTTTTTCTTATTTCTTTTTCAATATTCTGTTCTTGTAGATTATCAAAAGTTGCATCATGTCCAATTCTTATTTCTAATTCCTTCCATTGGGAAAATGATCTAATGTGCAGTAGACTCATCTCGTGTTGACTTATTCAGTAGACTCAACTCATGTTGACTTATTCAGTAGTCTCAACTCGTGTTGACTTATTTTGAGATTAAATTTCCACTATTTGTTAAAACTATTTTCCGTGTTAAAATTTGATTGGAAAAAATCATCAAACAGTTGACAGCAAAAACAATATATAATTTTCTTCAATGGTGAATACACCATCCACGATCTTAACAAATGTTCACCATTATGCAAAATTTGGGGGAAAAAACAACAATCGCGATTAATCTTTCTTGTCAAAAATCGCAATAATTTTCAATAAAATAGACTAATTCAAACTATCTAAACATTACTTTAATAGGATATGCATATAAATTTTAGTGAATAAACGTATTTTAATGAAACACACACATTTTGTTTGTGCTACTTTAACTTTAATGAAAAAAATAAACAAAAAGAAAAACAAAAAAAATAATTTTTAATAAATTACCTTAGAATAATTTTCTGAAACTTAAACAGTAATATAATTTACTACTTGCAAGTTAAACACAATATTTGAACCACAATGCCATGTAGGTACTTTTTCGCGTATCATTCTGTGCATGTCGAAAAACCACGCAATAACTGTCGCGGCGATATTAATAGTATATTCGGTCCAGCAGTGATGTGTTCTTTGTGTTTGTTTTCTTATAAAAAGCGTCATCTGTGATGTATACCTCTTAATTTTCAAAACAAATCGATACAATTTTTAAACGATTTTAAATTTCTTAACGGTTATGCGTTTGTTATAACAAACAGTATATAATTAAAAAATGTCTTGAGAATCCGTTAATTACGACTCGAAAGTACGAATATTTTAATTTCACCCGGGTTTTCCACTTTCAAAAGAAAAAGGGAGGTTGTCTCAAAGGGCTGTACTTTTCAAATGCCCCCAAATGCCGCCCCCAAATCGTATGCCGCCCGGGGCGGACCGCCCCCACCGCCCCCCCCTAGCTACGCCACTGATCTGATGTGTATTTATTTTGAAAACTTCCGTCATTTTTGACGGCTGATACACTATTTTTTAAAAATTAAAATACAATATCTTTTCAGAATGTAACAATATTCTTTAAAGAAACTTCAAATGGAAGATGGATACGCAACAGTTTATTAGTTTTAGGGGAAGATGCCGAAAAGGAAATCTTAATCAAGGAGTACATCCCAAAAGGAGAAATTCTTGAAAGGTAACGATGTTATTTTTAAAATCCATTTTAAAATCCCAGATTTTTGCAACAAGCAAATGTTATTTACATTGAGAATAAAATGCACATTTGGCTTCAATTAAAAGCACCCTTACGTCCGCATTTCAGCCATTACTTTTCATAGGTAATGAAACTCGTTTAAGCTTTATTAATTGACAATATCTCTTTAGTTTAAGTGATAAGTTGCATTAAACGGGACCTTTATGAGAAATTATACTAAACCGTATGTTGGTTTAGCAAAATTAATTTGAAAACAATTTAATTGTCAAAAATATATATTCTATAACAAAAAACAGAAATAACATCTTAATTTTTTGTCTAAATTCTTAAATTATAAATAATTTATTAAAAATTTTTTAAAGATACGTTTAATACATATTTCCTTTAATTTCATTACCACAATCACTGTAAAATAACCCTCAACTGCCACCATCACAATCACTGTAAAATAACCCTCAACTGCCGCCATCACAATCACTGTAAAATAACCCTCAACTGCCACCACCACAATCACTGTAAAATAACCCTCAACTGCCACCACCACAATCACTGTAAAATAACCCTCAAATGCCACCACCACAATCACTGTAAAATAACCATCAACTGCCACCATCATAATCACTGTAAAATAACTCTCAACTGCCACCCCCACAATCACTGTAAAATAACCCTCAACTGCCACCACCACAATCACTGTAAAATAACCCTCAACTGCCATCACCACAATCACTGTAAAATAACCCTCAACAGCCACCACCACAATCACTGTAAAATAACTCTCAACTGCCACCACCACAATCACTGTAAAATAACCCTCAACTGCCACCACCACAATCACTGTAAAATAATTCTCAACTGCCACCACCACAATCACTGTAAAATAACTCTCAAATGCCACCAACACAAAGCCACGTCACCACAAACTGCTGCAATTAATCTGACACTGTCTCCAGATTTCAATCTCTCTTCACCATTACATTAGTTAATTTTTTTTTCCTTTCAGAGAACCTTTTTTATTTCTTGCCTTTTGTACCAATTTGAGCCCATATGTGTTATTCAACTGTCTGTAATTATATTAATGAAATTATCAAATGTTTTCCCAGTGATGTGCCTAAGCTCACAAAGGATGACCTGTCTGTTTCTGACGATTGCAATATCCATTTCCAACGGTATGGCCCAACAACATTTTCTGGGACTTGGCCATCCTGTATTTCTGCAAATGAACCGGTAAATAATTGAGAAAATGACCAGTTTTTATAACACACAATATTTAGGGAAACAAATTGAGTTCTCATTGGCTCCATTTTAAATTTTTAAAAATTAAATAGTTATACTTGTTTAAAGAGTATCCTGAAAATGAATATCTATGTCTTCAATAGTATTTTAAATGAAATGGTTTTTATTTATTTTTAATTTAAACAATTTAGGAAAATGTTAAATGCTATTAACTGAAGCATAAAAACAAAAATTAAAAAATCAAACTCATTGGATTGTTTTCTTGTTTTTTTAAACATACTGATTTTTAAATCCCTTATATTAAATTCACCGCCGTCTCTGTCTCTCTGAACAAAAGTAAAAAATGACCCACTTCCCGTTAAGCCATCGAGTTGAAATTTGGCACAAAGACCCGTGTCACCTAACAATGCATCGTATCAAAATTTCAGATCGATCAAACGTACCGTAAATAAATTAATGCATTTTTAGTTTATCTATATAAAACTATATGTAGCAGTCGCTATTGTTTACATTTTACGGGTCACTTGACTTCACGCCAGCCATCGGTGAACACATATCGTGTTTTAACCAGGTGTACCGGCGTGCTTTTGTTTACATTTTACGTGTCACGCTGAGCTCGGTCCAGCGATCGGTGACCAGACCTTTCCCCTCTCCCACCCGCCCCAGGGGTTATAAAGCAAAGGGAAGTTAAGACCGATTCAGTCTGTAAATGTTTGTCGCGTTTCAACATAATCAATACTTTTAGTAATGTCTCATATATAAGGGATTTATAGTCAAAAACATTGTTTTTACGGGTTTGTTTTATTAAATAGTAACTTACCATCTATCAATGTTTTCAAATAAGCATAATCTCAGCTGTGATTATCGTCTAATCTATTTTTAAGGCAGGTCCCCGATATGCGGTGACTTTATCTTGTGAACGGTTGGTTACCACATTGGACGAACCCGACTTCCCAGAGCGCGAGAGCGATTTGCCTTACGTGTTCTACGTCACTGAAAGGTAGTTTTGGTTGTTGTTGTTTTTTTATATGTCTTATGCATTTACGTTGTCTGGAGAGGCAGGCCTGGTATTTATTGTTAAGCATGAAAAAGCATGTTGAACGTGGGTGGAAAGAGTTTGAATTGGGACAAGGTGTCAACGTTTTTAGGCATGACACTGGACCAGAAACTACAGCTACAGAACCACGAACAACGAAACTGTCCCTGTTGCAAAATTAAAAAAAAACAAACTGGCAAGCTTTTGTTGGGGAACTGATGTTAAGTGGTAAGGACTATCTACCTTAGCGACTTAAGAAGAGCCATTGGCAACAGTCTCCCCACTCATGCCTTTGCGAAAGGAACAGCACTCGAAGACTTTGACATATTAAAAAACGAAGGTCCATGGCGTACTAATCGAATACCCCGCGGATGGACCAGACAAAGTAGAATAGTTGGGTCCATGTGGAAGGCAAGCGTAAAGTGAGGAAGGTGAGCTGGAAGTCATCAACAGGGGGGTGCAAGAAGTGCGGCTACGCCTAAACAAAATGAAGAGATTCCCAAAAGTTGTAGTCTTCACCGTCTCAAGAGCCTCATTATAATCTCTGTGTCGGGGCTCGATGGAGACGTGAGGTGTCAATGCCGCTTTGGTAATAGTAGACAAATTCGAAGCACACGGAGGCAATGCTACACTAGAGTATGTCGCAGGTTAAGCAAACGAACGGAAAACCTGCTTGCATAACAAAGTGCAGCCCAGCCTCAACTACAAAGTCCAATGACTCCATTGGAAGTGTACGTTGTAGCTCAAAGACCATTTCCTTGAGATGGTACCACTGCAAGGACGTCTAACCGGATCGTGTTGCGAACGAGCAAAAAAATCATTGGCGGGAATTACTTCGTAGGTGTCAGTCCCTAGCTATGCAAATGAGGACTGGGCACTGACTTTCAAACAAATACCAGCACTGGCCAAACCCTAACAGGGAACCCGTCTGCCAGTATGTGGCATGGCCAAGGAGACGGTGACACACCTGCTGGCCTAATGCTCTGAAGCGACTTGAGATGCGGAGAGTCCAGGCAGCACGAGAAATGTGGATGAATACATGTATGAATGATATACTTGTGTTGAGGCTTGCCGCAGAAATTGTGAGCTGACTCGAAAAAAGCTTTAAAAGTTCGACCCTCTAAAAAGAATATCACATTGATTACCATTATGTCAACATAGTTTCAAGTGATACATTTTGAAATCGACCTTTTGTTTGCCTAAAGTTATTAATAAAGTACGTTTACTCATAATAAAGATTCTTTTAAAAAAATTTGAAACATTACTTACATACACACAAATCAATATTTGAAAAAAAAAGTTTTTGATATTAAAGATTTAGACAATGATGATGTTCATCCAATTAAAGAAAAAGAACACGTGAAAAAGTCTACGTCTTATCGTCTTATTGTATACCCATTTTATTTTTATTGTCTTTCTTTTGTCAAATTTAAACATATATTTTAAATCTGAAAAATCTCATACTACAGAAAAATTAATTACGTTAAAATGTATATCGAAATTATGACGAAATCATTTTATCTGACTTACTTGGCCACTCTATTTTCAGATTTCCTCTTCTTCAAAAGACACTTCAGGCTTCTCCCGACTTCAATACTCCTTGTGAACATTGAAGACTTGGCTCACTCTTGTGATGACATAAGAATGGAACAACAATTTTAAAACTAGGCTTATTCGAGAAATAAAATAGTTTTCTTTGGTCAACTCCGAACTTGATTTTGTTTTACATGGTTTGTAAGGAAGAAAAGGCGGAAACGGTTCGGGTGCGTGGTGGGATGTAGCTAATACAGAACTTACCGAGCAAAAAACAAAGGCGACAAATAATGAAGAGCTAAGTGCTAAAAGTACCTAAGTCCACAAATTTGAGCATTTTGAGATAGTCAAGTTTAAATTTATTTTTTGTAAATTTTGACGATAGCGCTTTATTTATTTATTTTATTATGGCTGTTAATAAATTTTACCTAGTTCAGGTGTGGCCAAACTACGGTCCGCAGGCCGCATGCGCCCGCTACGAGGTTTTGTGGCCCGCGGAAGCTTGCGGTAATATCGAAAAAAATCAATAAATTTAAGTTAAAAATGGACGTTTGTACTTGAATCATGTCTAAATTTTGTTTAGGTGCGGCCCCTTGATGTTTCATTTCTTACTAATGCGGCCATCGCCCTAAAAAGTTTGCCCACCCCTGACCTAGTTAAATTGTATTGTTTTCAACTTTATGCAGTTGATTGGTCTAAACCAGATATTAATTATCACTGTTAAGTTTGAATTTGACAAAAACGTGACTTCAGTACTTTCAGCACCGGGGTCTTCAATTGGTAAATAAATGAAATACTTTTAAAACACTGAAAACACACCCGCAGAGGTCCAACAGAAATCACAACAGCAATAGCAATGGAACGAGTGTGTAACAACAGAAACTCATTTGTATCAAAATTTATATTTGAAAAAGCAATGAAAGTACAATGTAAGTGCAATACACCAGATTACACTTAAAAGAGAAGTGATTTGGTCATGTCATCATACAGCTCCAGCTTGCTGAAAGTCATCTCAGACTTGACCTCACCAATGCACTCTTGCAAGGCCTGGATAGCGGAGTTCATAACAGAGCGATTGGTGTGTGTGTGCGTGTATACAGCTGTTTATCAACTACTATTTGTAAAGATGTGAACAAGACACCTGCCATTGTGATTCCATATTTATTAACTTCCTGTTTCTATTCAAGAACAACAACTCATACAATAATCATTTCATACAATCTAGCATCAAGAGTTATTTACCTTATTACATTCCTCCTTTTCTCGGATATGAAATCATATCAATTGATGATTTAAATATAAGTTTAACATAGAATGAACTTAAAGAACTCTTGATTAATATTATTACCTTGCAGTGAGGAGAATTTAAAATTAAGCAAAGATGTGACAATTCAGATACAAAATAAGATACATTATCTAAATGTCATTTATAAAAATTAAACTTAATGTATTTAGGACTTGGTGTCTATTCTTGATAAAATGTCCAATTGTTATTTCTGATAATATTAAGTTTAATTAATGCTTAAAATTAAAAGTCTTTTAAACTTGTGTGGTGTTCTTGATAAAGTAACCAACTGTTTCTTTAGGGATTAATTGAAGACTATTGTATCTTGATTTATTCACTTAAAATGATATTTTAATATTACTGACTTTAAAATGAATTGATTTATGTCTTCATACTTATCTTCCTTACAGACAAATATTTTTTTTTCTTTCTGATTTAACATTACTTCTTAATGATTATGTATAACACTTTTCGATGAAACGATTTATCTTGAATGGCATTATCATACCATTACACAAACGTTGAAGATCAATTAGATCTAAAAAAAAATAAAGACGACAAGACATTAACGAGCTTTAGTCTTGTTAAAACGTTGGGGCATTCTTGGTTGTTATCTTTGTGATGCCCATCGAGAAACGAACGATTAAAACGATGAACGTGCTCGATTTTTCTTTTCACTAAAAGAGTAGTGATTAATTAGCTCATGTGGTAGTCTCTATACCGATCTGGCATCTTTCGAGTTCTTCTGGGACGCTGTAATTGATGGTTAGGTAAATCGACGTCAGCTGCGGGGACAGGCTCGACTGTAGTCTCATCTGGGATGTCGACTGTTGGTTCAGTAGAAAGTTCTTCTTCTTCAACTGGGACAGATGTGGTATGTCTGTACCATTGTCCTGTTTCAAGTGATTTGATGACGGCTTGCAAAGTAGGATCTTTAGCAGTCTCATCAGAAACTTGTTGTAAGATCATAGCCTTAGGTATAGCATTATCAGTTAAATACTGGATATATTCTTCAGCAATTTTCTCTTCTCTTGTACTTGGCGCATGATGAGCGGGATGTCTACTCATATAATCAGCAGGATTGTCTTTACCAATTTGGTACTTGATTTTCATGTTGTAAGCTTGGCATCTCATCACCCATCTCTCAATTCTTGCTGGAAGTTGAGTCTTAGGATTTCCAAAAAGTGTAACTAATGGCTTGTGATCAGTGTAGATAGTGAATAATGGAGAGCCATATAGATAAATATGAAAATGTTCACATGACCAAGTAACTGCAAGTGCTTCTCTCTCAGTCTGAGAATATCTTTGCTCAGTTGGTGTAAGAGCTCTACTAGCGTACTGAACTGTTTGGGGATGCTGATTTTGAATGCTCTGTGTTAAGATAGCGGAGATCCCAACTGGACTTGCATCTACAAATATTTGAGTCTCTTTTGATGGATCAAAGTAGGCTAGATTTGCAGAGGTTTTAAGTTTTTCTTTCAATGTTTGAAGTATCTTGTCATGTTTTCTTGTCCACTTGAAAACACTATTCTTCTGCGTTAGCTGTCTCAGATCATGAGTTAATGTAGCATAATCAGGAACGAATCGTGATCCACAGAAGTTCATCATGCCTATGAGACTTCTCACTTCACTGATTGTCTTTGGCGGTTGTATATTTATAATGTCTTGAAGTTTGTTGGGACATGGTTTCATGCCTCCTGCAGTGAAGATATGACCAAGAAATTCTATTGAATCCTGTCTAAACTTGCACTTGTTTGCATTTAGGGTCAAGTTCTTCTCTCGCAGTCTCTGAAATACATTTTTAAGATTACTGTCATGATCTGCTTTGTTTCGTCCATATACAAGGATGTCATCACTAAAGTTGATAACTCCATTTAGACCATTTAAAGCTTGTCGGATGGATTCCTGAAAAATCTCAGCAGCACTGTTTACTCCAAAACTTAGTCTTTTGAATCTGTACAAACCTTTGTGTGTAGCAAAAGTTGTAATGTATCTAGATTCTTCATCCAGTTCGATTTGGTTGTAGCCTTGATTTAAGTCTAGTTTGCTGAAAATTTTTGATCCAGAAAGCGTTGTTGAGAGTTCGTCTAAAGTTGGCATGTTGTGACGTTCTCGTTTGATAGCTGTATTAGGTGCTCTCATGTCAACACATACACGGATCTGGTCTGGACTTTTAGATTTAGGAACAATGACAATTGGTGATACCCATGGTGTTGCTCCTGTAGCTTTTTCAATAACACCCATGCTTTCTTCTTTCTTGAGATAATTTTCTAACTGTTTTCGCATATGGAATGGTATTCTTCTGTAGCGTTGCGCAATTGGTAGGACTGTCTCATCAATATGAAGTTTTACTGAATGATCTTTCAGCTTGCCTAGTCCTGTAAATATGTCTGGGAACTGTGCAGAAATTTCACAGTTGCTCACCGCAGTCACTTTCTGAAGAAGTTGAAGCTCAAGACAAGTTTTCCAACCAATGATTGGTATTTCTTTTGTTTTCACGACAAGGAAATCGGCAGATATGTCAATGTTCTTGTGTGATATTGATGCATTGAATTTTCCTATAACATCTAGTGGTTGACTTGATGAAAATGGAAATATCTTGGTTTTGCTACTATTCAGATGAGGTTTGGGAGTTAGCTTTTTAAATACATGTTCTGGCAGAATGTTGATGCTTGCTCCAGAATCAGCTAATACTTGTATCATGCTCCCATTGATGGTAACATCAAATAAAGGTAGACATGTGCTTTGGTAGGTGGACATGAACACGTAGTTTTCTTCTAAAGTGTTATTCACGTTTCTAACATGCTTGTTAAAAAGTTGTTTCTGGTGTGTGGTGCGTTTCGGTTGAAATGCTGGTCTGGCTGCACTGTTGCAAACTATTGCAAAGTGGTTGTTCTTGCCACATGCTCTGCATTGTTTATTGAAAGCTGGACAATACTTCTGACCACCTTCATGAGGCCATGCTCTTCCACAATTCTTACATTTAGAGGTAGGAACTCTGTTTTGTTTGCGTTGGCTGTTATTAGTGGAACTAGGAGTAGATCTAATTTTATGAAGAGATGAATTATTTCCTTCTACCTGTTTTGCATGTTTTTGCGTAATTTCACAGGTTCTGGCAAACTGTAACAAGTCTGTCAGCAAAATGTTAGGATTGTTTAATCCTTTTTCCCGTACCTTGGATGATTTACAACCAGCTATTAGTTGTGACTTTATCTCTTCGTCAGGACTATGGAACTCACACGATGGTGCTAGCTGCTTTAGCTCAGTGTAAAATGTTTCTATTTCATCAGTTTGTTGGTGGAGCTGTCTAAAAGCATATCTTTGAATCTCTTTGTTTACTTTTGGATTAAAGTAACTATTCAATGATTGAATGAGCTTATCAAACACTGATTCATCCGGTGTTGGAGTTGTTTCCGAGTCCGGTAGCGATTCAACTATATCATTAAGATCATTACCTGCATATGTTAGTAGGAGAGCTTTTTTCTGCTTTCATCGGTGACATGGTATGCCACAAACAAGTTATTTGTTAGCCTCGACACCCACTTGTGCCATCTAGTAGCCACACCTTCTGACTTCGTATCGAATTCAGGGTAGGCTGGTAGCTGTGCGAAAGCCATGTTGTAAATTTTGTCTCCTCGTTAGATTTAGATTTAAATCTTGATTTAAGTAATCGAATTAATTAAAATCCGTTTTCAATACTTATCAATCCTTTTAGATCATATATCTTCTTATCCAAAGATATTTGGATTATATTTGACGAAGATGTTCGTGGATTCTGATTAGAAATTTACCTCGTCGCCAATGTAAAGATGTGAACAAGACACCTGCAATTGTGATTCCATATTTATTAACTTCCTGTTTCTATTCAAGAACAACAACTCATACAATAATCATTTCATACAATCTAGCATCAAGAGTTATTTACCTTATTACACTATTGATTGACTTTTAATTGAATGCTTTTCAAGCAGTAGAAGAAGTGGCTAGGTATACATTTTGAAAAGTACCGGACCCAAAACGGAGCCACATTTCTTCTAGAGAGCAACTTTTTAACCCGAGTACAGTTTGATTTGACTTGATCTTACTGGAAAGAGTAATGTAGTAAATGTAGTAATATATATATATATATATATATATATATATATATATATATATATATATATATATATATATATATATATTTATATTTATATACTAGCATAACGCCCGTACTTAAGCGTCGCACGTTGTTACAGACTTATCTGTTCAATGATATTATAAAAGAGAGCATAAAAAAATTGTACCTCCAATATTGCCGTTGATCTTCGGGTCATTTTGGGAATTATCATGTGTACTGTTTCACTTAATTTCAAATAATAAATAACGTCTACATAAATGTTTAGAAAATCATTTGCCTTGTATGCCAGGACATTAACAAATTCATTTTCGTTTTGGTTTTTTGATTGAAAGGTACGAAGTCGATTGTGTTATTGCACACACACTCCGTTTGAGGCACATTTTTTTTAAAAACGTGGTAACAGTAAGATATCACTTAGCTACCTAAATAAGTTTTATCTATTCTTTAACAACCAAATGACAAATTTAGCAAAGCTTGAAAACGATATGATAATCTGCTAACTTTGCAAATTATACCGCCTATTACAGAACACCTTTTTCCATCACATCATTCTTTTCTGCATTTAAGGTTTCATGTTGCTGAAGCCTAAGTGTCAAAATTTGCGAGTTTTCATGTTAAAATATTTGCTCATTGGCCCCAAGATTACGTAGTTGTTTCATCGCAGTTTAAATATTACAGACGCGCTTTAAATTCCGAAGGTTATTGCGTCCTTCTCTTAACTTTAAGTTGAGTTGTTGTTTTTTTTGGTGTAAATTTAGTACAATTTTGACTGTTTTGCTTCCATTGTTAGTGACAGGATGCATACGCAAATATGACAAAAAGGCTTGATTTCATTATTTATAAAATACATTAAATAGTTTTTTTTTGTGTGGTAATTTTATACCATTAATCTTAAGTAAATAATGTGAATGACAATTAAGTAAGAAATCCATTTCTTCGTTGTTTTTTCACCATTAGTCATCTTCATTTAGAATCTAAATTTTAGATAAATTTGGTTTGTGGTCTGGTCCACACCCAGTTTCAGTTTTGCTTCTTGATTCTGCACTACGCTGCCATTGCCTAAAAAATGTCTCTCTCGATCTTCGACTGAAAGCTGCAATAATAATCCCAAGGTCTTATCTTAAACTTTAAACAAAAGTCAAGGAATCCTCTAAGCATTCCATTAGTTTCTCTGTCAGTAGCCTCGACAAGGTATTTTTTTAGCACTTTACATTTGTGAATAAATTCTGACATCAATGACTTCTTATAGTACCGTAAACCCCCGCATATTCACGGGTTAGGCTCATAACACCATCGCTTCATTTTATTATCTTTCATTATTGGTGAACGCACACACACAATAATAATATTTTATCAAAATTATTTTTTGCAATACATTACTTTCTTTATTTTAAAGAAACAAACCATACTCACGATACGTACATACGTGTGTACAGTACAGTCTTACCGAAAATTAATAATTCATTTTCAATTGCATATTATTACTGAATTGTTCTTTTCTGCTCTATATTATTATTTACTGAACCATAGTACTTTATCTATTTGCCTAAGTTTGCCTTTAAAAGTGTTCAATTTTCTGTACAATTCTAACACATATGATGTGCGCATAGAAAAAGACTTTAAGTTACAGTAATGCAGTATGGGTAATTATGTTATGCTGTGTTATTGTCATCCTGTACATACGTTTCTTTTTATAATAAAATATTGTTGCAGTACACAATTAAAATGTGTTTACGTTATCAATAATTCATTAGTGAAATACATACAATCATGCACTATTTCCACATTATTAGTGTATTAATGCGGAAGAGTGTCTTTAGAAAGTGTTTTGGAAGCATTTAGTACCGCATATAATCTCATACATTGGCGTTTTAAAAATGCATAAATAAAATAATGTAAAAAAATATTTTTTAAAAAGGACACGCTTTTATAGAAAGTGCACTAAAAAGAAGAAAATAAACGTTTTCTATGAAAACAGGTGAAATCGGTGAACCTATCTACTGCACATAAAAGTGTGGGGCGCCCATCACAAATCATTTCTCATTGCAACTATTCTCTTACATATAGATAAATATATCTAATTAATGTGATAGTAGCATTTATATGATTAAAGTTGTGAAACTTTTACTGTTTATTAATATTCATACAAATTTGTTTTTATGTTTCGCAGCCTTGTACACGATAGAGAGTTGTGATGAGTGCCCCACGTTTTTATGTGCAGTAGATAGTTTCACCGATTTGACCTGTTTTCATAGAAAAATTTTCTTTTTTTCCTTTTTGTGCACTTTCTATATGTAAATAAAAGCGTGTCCTTTTTAAAAATAGATTTTTTTACATTATTTTATTTTCTACCTTTTAGTATCAACATTTTAAAAAAATGATTTTCGACCTCATCAATTCAATTTAATTAGTTAAACTTCATTGTCAATAACTTAAATGTGATAGTGGTAAAAAGAAAGATTATTCATTACAAATTTATGTATAATACAAAAAACAACATTTTCCCTAACTGAAATTTTAACCTCGTACCCCCATGTCAGCAATCGATCAAGCTTATATCTTGGCCAGCAAGTCTTCTTGTTGATAGTGCATTTTAAAGTTATAATAAAAACTCTTTACCACCCACATCTGACGTCAACACATTGAGATTAATTGTATCCCTCTAAGGCGAATTGAGACATGGTTCATTGATGCGAGTGATAATATTTTATATTGACAAAAACTAAAAACTAAAAGTGCATTTATTTAATTACGGTACATTCGAGGGAACTGAAATTTTGGAACAATGCATTGTCATCCACGATCTCTATGTGGTAAAATTTTGAGATCTTTATGACCATGAGAAGTGGTTTAATTTTACGTTACAAGATTTGAAGGAAGGATGGATGGATACACCATACAAACAGTGTGACTTAAATAAAAGCATGTAAAAATTAGCGGTTTTTCGCCATTCACGAGGAAGGCGGGGGGGGGGAGAATTACCCCCCCCCCTTTGCGATAAGAGGGAACACTCTTCATGCTTCCACATATCTTAAGAATATTGAAAAAGGTTATATTGTGACTAGCTAATTCCTTGCTTATGTTCGTACTTTTAGCTTATTACCTGCTTTTTGCAATTTTTCAATGCTTTCAAAATAATCTCAAAAGGCTCCATGGTATATTCTCTAGTCTGTGTCCTGAAGTCTCTTTTCTGCTTTGCTGGTAGCAAATATTACAACGTCCCACAACCTCGTGTAAAATATTGCGTAATAACATTTAAGTTTACCAAAAATAGTTAAATGCTTCGTTTCATTTGGAGCAGCGTATAAGGAAACTGGGCTAAAAGAACTCCAGTATGCTTTTTCAGTCATGAAGCAGTATTAATATACGTTCGACCCCTGCAATCCATTAGTTTAAGACCTCCTATATAGTAAAGATTATTTAATATCATTTCAGAAAAGTCGTTGTAGATTAATTTTATTTTGGGTATGTTTCAATTAAATATCGGAAAGATTCTACAATTTCTGCAATGTTTACATATCACATAACTGGACTTGTTTTATCCTTATGTGAAATACCCGGAGAGCTTTCGAATACAATGGAATGATAGTTGGTCTGTTGTACTTGTACCTGAAAGATGATTTTAGCTAACTTTATTTCTGAAACTAAGATGAGCTCTTAACTTGATTTAGTGTGACTTACAAGTGATGTAATGTTTTTCCCCTTTTCCCAATATATTATCGAAGTACTGGATCGCGCTTCGCAAGCCTATGCATCTGCTCCAGAATATTGTCTTGTTTACAATTAGTAGTATCCTCGCTGTGACCGCTAAAGCTCAAATTCTATTTATAAAAATTAAATAGTTCCAACAATAATTTCTTGCACTTTTTTTTGTTTTCCTTTACAACAAAAGTTAAAAGTCTATTCTGATTTATGTCCGGTTCCTACTTCTTTTTGTTTGAAAATTAGTTGGAAATATCTTGGATTTATTTTCTTCCTGTTATTAAATCCAGTAAATGAGGCATTTTTTTCATACTTTGTGTTTATGCTACAAAACGAAAGGAATAGAAAATCCAACTAATAAAGAATGAGATTAAGCTGTTTAAGTACCCGACATTCTTATTTCATAGTTTACTTCCGCCACGATCATTCTTCACATATGGGGAAGTTAACGTTTATATCTTGGACGTTTTTAAAATCATACTGCACTAGCAGTTATCGCAATTTTCATCTATATTTTCGAGTCTTTGAAATTGTTAAATATTTATGGCTTTGTTTGAAATTCATCGGGTAAACCAATTTTCCCTTCTACTAAGGTAGAGGCTGTCAAATTGAAAGAATCAGTTTTGTTACCAACATATCAGTGTCACATTATCACAACATTTAAGCTTCTTAATTTTTCATTTCAGTTGGTTTCATTGGTATCAAAAGAGTTTATATCCAATATTGACTTTGATGTTTTGGCAGTAGAAGTGTAAACATACGTTAGAATATATTATTTCTTTTATTGATTTTTAAAAAAAAGTTTGCTTTCATTTTATCTTCATCAAACGCTCCACTTTTATTACACTTTTTATTCTTAGAAGTTAAATTAGCAACGATAAATTGCCACCACTAACAAAGTGCAGCCATGGGGCAGTTGCACCCTCTCTCCCTTGAATCCTTCGCTTCGCCACTGAAACAGTTCAATAGTTTTTTTATAAATATGAATTAAAATATTGGCAATCACTCATCAGTAAAGAAAGAAAGTACAAACCGACAACCTGTCGCACTCACAAACGTTCCCTTTCCCCATTAACCAGATCTGTTTATTACTGTTGTTGATAAGAGTTTCAAAAAAGGGGAAGTCCACGGTGGTTGCCTTTACTAACAATCAAATAATACTTAGTATTGTAATCCAAGTTTTTGTTATACCCTAGATTCCGGCCTTACGTCATCGTTTGCCGTGTAGATCACGTGTTTAATTTGACCCAGAAACCTTTCATTTCCTCTTTGCTTACGACATCGTGAACAAATGCTTAAAAATATAATACAAAAAAAAGTGATATCCTTTGATGTTGACCATGTATAGCATGTCCTTCTGTCCACTTACATGTATAATATACTTCTTTGTGTGACTATGCAGGAAACAACTGCTTCAGAATTTATTATAACCAAATATTTTAATTTTATAACACTATCTTCCTAGTTTACAGTTTATTTGTAAAAAGGGAGGCGTTATACGGAGATTTCTCAAAATAACTCCCGGCGTTATACGGAGATTTATTTTTTAAAAAACAAACACAATTTCCGTTCTAATTTAGTATATATGTACCTATCATAGCTTAAAATTTATTTCAAAAAGATTTATGATTTTAAAATTAATTTGGTAAAAGCTAGGAGAACGGTGTGCTCGATAAATCGTATTTTGGTTGCTATATTTGTTCTTTTTTAATTTAAAAAATAGACAACTAAACCTAACCCAGACCCTAAAACTGAAACTACAACCTTAAAAAAAAAGACTCAAAACAAACTCTTTTTCTATTTTAATTTAAAAAATAGACAACTAAACTTAACCCAGACCCTAAAACTGAAACTACAACCTTAAAAAAAAAGACTCAAACGAAACTCGAACCTCCACCTCACACTTCAAGAATGTAATGCCCTAACCGTGAGACCACAGAAGCTCATGGAACCGTTTGAAGTTTTTAAAATCTTATATCCAATGGCAAGTAGTCACATGACCAGCCCAAAAAATTTGCGTATGACGCTAAGAATCATGGGAAATATCTGTCTATAACGCCCAGCGTTATACGGAGATATCTCCGAATAATCACTTCGTTGTAAAAAACTATTAAAATAGTAAAATAATATAATATTATAATAGTCATTATTTATGGAAAATAACTTCTTATAATTTTAAAGTTATCATAGGAAGTATGCAGATGAATGAAAATGTATAATTGGTATTAAACTGTTATTAAAATATAAATATTAAATGCACTTTATTTACGGGTACCTATAAATAAAGCGGTGGACATATAATTTTGTTCACAAGCCAACATCAAGTCAACATGAGAGGAACAATTTTTCTCAAGTGGTGACTTTGATATGTCTCATAGCAAGCTGTGCATCTCAGAGAGGTAAATAGAAAATGTTGTTTCATTTTGGAAATATCACATTGAAACTTTAAAGTGTTTCATCCACATAACACTGTAAACAGATAAGATAAGATAACACTTTGTGAATAATATTTCTTTATATTTGAACTGACTAAATAAAAAGCTAAAAATCTATTTCTCAATTTAAAATGATATCTATAATATAACTTTAAACGAAGATAATATATTATTTAAAAAAAAAGATCAATGCATTTACAACTAGAAAGAAAAATATTTATTATACATTAAATAATTTATAAAAAGGTGTTGAAAGTACTTTAGAGGATTATTAAAAATGAAACAGAAAATCCATGAAAGATTTAAAGTTACATCAATTACATTTTTTTTCGCTATGTACTCCCATTAGGCTGGTCCTAGGTACGCCATGACATTGACGTGTGAGCAGATGTCCGCAGTCACCGACAGCCCTGGTTTCCCGGAGCACGAGAGCGTCTTACCTTACGTCTTCAATGTCGAAGAACGGTAAATTGTGTCTACATTTTATTATAGATCTGTGTGTGGGGGCAATGTTCCCTCTAAGATTCGTTGGTCCGTGAGCAAAGTATTAATAACGGGAGTGAAAATTTGCACAGCATCCATTTTTTGTGTGCATAATTTTACAAAATGCGCTGCGCGATAATTCAAAACTGCTGCGCGGCGTCGGTCCAATATATATGCGGCCGCGCAGCAAAAGGAAAAATTTGATAGGTGTTGTTGTTAGTTTCTGTTGTTTGTGTCACTGCCAATACCGCTGTGGTCTCAGCATTTTACAACTTCATGTTAAGACCAAGGCTTCCGATAAACATATTTACCTAATCATTTATCGCACATCTGTTTTTACAGCCATTAATTTCATAGTAAATATTTCGTACCTGGTCTGCAAAAGTATAATATATACTAGCTTCACTAGTAGTAATATCAGGTGAACGAAAGTTTTCATGGTATACACACACTGACATGACATGTTCAAAAGATACATTCTGGTATGTTGATCATATAGACCCTAGATTATATTTTAAAAGTAAAATATTGAAACTAATTTTATACACATATTACGTTCGTTAATATAATTATTTATTCAATTCTTTGAAATAATTTACTTTTTTAATTTCTTTTAATTTTCTAAAACAATTTTAAATTCATATCCTATCCATGAAAACTAATTCTCGCGGTGGTCGAGTGGCAGCGCGCTCGACTGGCGTACCCGGTGGTCACGGGTTCGAATCCATGCCAAGGCAATGATTTGTTCCCGGGGCCTAGGGCATCCCTGAGTCACCCAGCTCCGAATGGGTACCTAACACTAGCAAGGCGGCTGGGTAATGCCTGGAACCGACAAAGCCGTGGCCTGTGAACGCTGCATCACTTGACAACAGTTCATCTGTCATGGTCTGTGGACGCAATTATCTTCTGCATAGAAGGAGCGACTGTATAGTTAAGATAAGATACTATTATTAATATATTTCGAGGCAACTAAAATTGTATTAAGCCGAAAGGTTCCCTTTCATTGTCATAACCATCATAACATTTTATCAATTTAAATATACATTGTTCAATTAGTAATGTATTGTATGTGGAGCACAAGTAGCATTATTAGATATAGGTATAATCATTTTTGTGGCGAAATTGATGGAAATGAAAAAGAAGAAAGAAAATAATTACAGAATCTGACTAACCTGTCCACAACATTGTCCCCTGTCCACAATATTGTCCCCTGTCCACAACATTGTCCCCTGTCCACAAACATTGTCCCCTGTCCACAAACATTGTCCCCTGTCCACAAACATAGACCCCTGACCACAACATTGTCCCCTGTCCACAACATTGTCCCCCTTAGGATACAATTATTTTATGACTCATTGTCCTTTGTCTAATATATAAAAAAAATAACATGCATAATTAACATATGGCGTGCATAAAAACGTGAAAATATTTAAAATTCAGCTCCTATAATGCTAGTTATAAAGGCGTCACAACAAGACATCTTCACTTCTCAACTTCATTCATTACATTTGCTCCCCGTACAAACACTCAGTGAATACTAGCAGTCAGTGAATACTAGCAGTCAGTGAATACTAGCAGTCAGTGAATACTAGCAGTCAGTGAATACTAGCAGTCAGTGAATACTAGCAGTCAGTGAATACTAGCAGTCAGTGAATACTAGCAGTCAGTGAATACTAGCAGTCAGTGAATACTAGCAGTCAGTGAATACTAGCAGTCAGTGAATACTAGCACTCAGTGAATACAAGCAGTCAGTGAATACTAGCACTCAGTGAATACTAGCAGTCAGTGAATACAAGCACTCAGTGAATACTAGCAGTCAGTGAATACAAGCACTCAGTGAATACTAGCAGTCAGTGAATACTAGCAGTCAGTGAATACTAGCAGTCAGTGAATACTAGCAGTCAGTGAATACTAGCAGTCAGTGAATACTAGCACTCAGTGAATACTAGCAGTCAGTGAATACTAGCAGTCAGTGAATACAAGCACTCAGTGAATACTAGCAGTCAGTGAATACAAGCACTCAGTGAATACTAGCAGTCAGTGAATACTAGCAGTCAGTGAATACTAGCAGTCAGTGAATACTAGCAGTCAGTGAATACTAGCAGTCAGTGAATACTAGCACTCAGTGAATACTAGCAGTCAGTGAATACTAGCAGTCAGTGAATACTAGCAGTCAGTGAATACTAGCACTCAGTGAATACTAGCAGTCAGTGAATACAAGCACTCAGTAAATACAAGCACTCAGTGAATACTAGCAGTCAGTGAATACTAGCAGTCAGTGAATACTAGCAGTCAGTGAATACAAGCACTCAGTGAATACTAGCAGTCAGTAAATACTAGCACTCAGTGAATGCAAGCACTCAGTAAATACTAGCAGTCAGTGAATACAAACACTCAGTGAATACAAGCACTCAGTAAATACTAGCAGTCAGTGAATACTAGCAGTCAGTAAATACTAGCAGTCAGTGAATACTAGCAGTCAGTAAATACTAGCAGTCAGTGAATACTAGCAGTCAGTAAATACTAGCAGTCAGTGAATACTAGCAGTCAGTGAATACAAACACTCAGTGAATACAAGCACTCAGTAAATACTAGCAGTCAGTGAATACAAGCACTCAGTAAATACTAGCAGTCAGTGAATACTAGCAGTCAGTAAATACAAGCACTCAGTGAATACAAACACTCAGTGAATACTAGCAGTCAGTAAATACAAGCACTCAGTGAATACAAGCACTCAGTAAATACTAGCAGTCAGTGAATACTAGCAGTCAGTAAATACAAGCACTCAGTGAATACTAGCAGTCAGTAAATACTAGCAGTCAGTGAATACTAGCAGTCAGTGAATACTAGCAGTCAGTGAATACAAACACTCAGTGAATACAAGCACTCAGTAAATACTAGCAGTCAGTGAATACTAGCAGTCAGTAAATACAAGCACTCAGTGAATACAAGCACTCAGTAAATACTAGCAGTCAGTGAATACTAGCAGTCAGTAAATACAAGCACTCAGTGAATACAAGCACTCAGTAAATACTAGCAGTCAGTGAATACTAGCAGTCAGTAAATACAAGCACTCAGTGAATACTAGCAGTCAGTGAATACTAGCAGTCAGTGAATACTAGCAGTCAGTAAATACAAGCACTCAGTGAATACTAGCAGTCAGTGAATACTAGCAGTCAGTGAATACTAGCACTCAGTGAATACAAGCAGTCAGTGAATACTAGCACTCAGTGAATACTAGCAGTCAGTGAATACTAGCACTCAGTGAATACTAGCAGTCAGTGAATACTAGCACTCAGTGAATACTAGCACTCAGTGAATACTAGCAGTCAGTGAATACTAGCACTCAGTGAATACAAGCACTCAGTGAATACTAGCAGTCAGTGAATACAAGCACTCAGTGAATACTAGCAGTCAGTAAATACAAGCACTCAGTGAATACTAGCAGTCAGTAAATACAAGCACTCAGTGAATACTAGCAGTCAGTGAATACAAGCAGTCAGTGAATACTAGCAGTCAGTAAATACAAGCAGTCAGTGAATACTAGCACTCAGTGAATACTAGCAGTCAGTGAATACTAGCAGTCAGTAAATACTAGCAGTCAGTGAATACTAGCAGTCAGTGAATACAAGCAGTCAGTGAATACTAGCAGTCAGTGAATACAAGCACTCAGTGAATACTAGCACTCAGTGAATACAAGCAGTCAGTGAATACTAGCAGTCAGTGAATACTAGCACTCAGTGAATACTAGCAGTCAGTGAATACTAGCAGTCAGTGAATACTAGCAGTCAGTGAATACTAGCAGTCAGTGAATACTAGCACTCAGTGAATACTAGCAGTCAGTGAATACAAGCACTCAGTGAATACTAGCAGTCAGTGAATACAAGCAGTCAGTGAATACTAGCAGTCAGTAAATACAAGCAGTCAGTGAATACTAGCAGTCAGTAAATACAAGCAGTCAGTGAATACTAGCACTCAGTGAATACAAGCAGTCAGTGAATACTAGCACTCAGTGAATACAAGCAGTCAGTGAATACTAGCACTCAGTGAATACAAGCAGTCAGTGAATACTAGCACTCAGTGAATACAAGCAGTCAGTGAATACTAGCAGTCAGTAAATACAAGCAGTCAGTGAATACTAGCACTCAGTGAATACAAGCAGTCAGTGAATACTAGCAGTCAGTAAATACTAGCAGTCAGTGAATACTAGCAGTCAGTGAATACTAGCAGTCAGTGAATACTAGCAGTCAGTGAATACAAGCACTCAGTGAATACTAGCACTCAGTGAATACTAGCAGTCAGTAAATACTAGCACTCAGTGAATACTAGCAGTCAGTGAATACTAGCAGTCAGTGAATACAAGCACTCAGTGAATGCAAGCACTCAGTGAATACTAGCACTCAGTAAATACAAGCAGTCAGTGAATACAAGCACTCAGTAAATACAAGCAGTCAGTGAATACAAGCACTCAGTGAATACTAGCAGTCAGTGAATGCAAGCAGTCAGTGAATGCAAGCACTCAGTGAATACTAGCAATCAGTGAATACAAGCACTCAGTGAATACTAGCAGTCAGTGAATACAAGCACTCAGTGAATACTAGCACTCAGTGAATACTAGCACTCAGTGAATGCAAGCACTTAGTGAATACAAGCAGTCAGTGAATACAAGCACTCAGTGAATACTAGCAGTCAGTGAATACTAGCACTCAGTGAATGCAAGCACTTAGTGAATGCAAGCACTCAGTGAATACAAGCAGTCAGTGAATACTAGCAGTCAGTGAATACAAGCACTCAGTGAATACTAGCAGTCAGTGAATACTAGCACTCAGTGAATACTAGCAGTCAGTGAATACTAGCACTCAGTAAATACAAGCACTCAGTGAATACAAGCACTCAGTAAATACAAGCAGTCAGTGAATACTAGCAGTCAGTGAATACTAGCACTCAGTGAATACTAGCAGTCAGTGAATACTAGCACTCAGTGAATACTAGCAGTCAGTGAATACTAGCACTCAGTAAATACTAGCACTCAGTGAATACTAGCAGTCAGTAAATACAAGCACTCAGTGAATACTAGCAGTCAGTGAATACTAGCAGTCAGTGAATACTAGCAGTCAGTGAATACTAGCAGTCAGTGAATACTAGCACTCAGTGAATACAAGCACTCAGTGAATACAAGCACTCAGTGAATACTAGCACTCAGTGAATACAAGCACTCAGTGAATACTAGCAGTCAGTGAATACTAGCAGTCAGTGAATACTAGCAGTCAGTGAATACTAGCAGTCAGTGAATACTAGCAGTCAGTGAATACTAGCAGTCAGTGAATACTAGCAGTCAGTGAATACTAGCAGTCAGTGAATACTAGCAGTCAGTGAATACTAGCAGTCAGTGAATACAAGCAGTCAGTGAATACAAGCACTCAGTGAATACAAGCACTCAGTGAATACAAGCAGTCAGTGAATACTAGCAGTCAGTGAATACAAGCACTCAGTGAATACTAGCACTCAGTGAATACTAGCAGTCAGTGAATACTAGCAGTCAGTGAATACTAGCAGTCAGTGAATACAAGCACTCAGTGAATACTAGCAGTCAGTGAATACTAGCAGTCAGTGAATACTAGCAGTCAGTAAATACAAGCACTCAGTGAATACTAGCAGTCAGTGAATACTAGCAGTCAGTGAATACTAGCAGTCAGTAAATACAAGCACTCAGTGAATACTAGCACTCAGTGAATACTAGCAGTCAGTGAATACTAGCAGTCAGTGAATACAAGCACTCAGTGAATACTAGCAGTCAGTGAATACTAGCAGTCAGTGAATACTAGCAGTCAGTAAATACAAGCACTCAGTGAATACAAGCACTCAGTGAATACTAGCAGTCAGTGAATACTAGCAGTCAGTGAATACTAGCAGTCAGTGAATACAAGCACTCAGTGAATACTAGCAGTCAGTAAATACAAGCACTCAGTGAATACTAGCAGTCAGTGAATACTAGCAGTCAGTGAATACTAGCAGTCAGTAAATACAAGCACTCAGTGAATACAAGCACTCAGTGAATACTAGCAGTCAGTGAATACAAGCACTCAGTAAATACTAGCAGTCAGTGAATACAAGCACTCAGTGAATACTAGCAGTCAGTGAATACTAGCAGTCAGTGAATACTAGCAGTCAGTAAATACAAGCACTCAGTGAATACAAGCAGTCAGTGAATACTAGCAATCAGTGAATACTAGCAGTCAGTAAATACAAGCACTCAGTGAATACAAGCAGTCAGTGAATACTAGCAGTCAGTGAATACTAGCAGTCAGTAAATACAAGCACTCAGTGAATACAAGCACTCAGTGAATACTAGCAGTCAGTGAATACAAGCACTCAGTGAATACAAGCACTCAGTGAATACTAGCAGTCAGTGAATACAAGCACTCAGTGAATACTAGCAGTCAGTGAATACAAGCACTCAGTGAATACTAGCACTCAGTGAATACTAGCACTCAGTGAATACTAGCAGTCAGTGAATACTAGCACTCAGTGAATACTAGCAGTCAGTGAATACTAGCAGTCAGTGAATACTAGCAATCAGTGAATACTAGCAGTCAGTAAATACAAGCACTCAGTGAATACAAGCACTCAGTGAATACTAGCAGTCAGTGAATACTAGCAGTCAGTGAATAATAGCAGTCAGTGAATACAAGCACTCAGTGAATACTAGCAGTCAGTGAATACTAGCAGTCAGTGAATACTAGCACTCAGTGAATACTAGCACTCAGTGAATACTAGCAGTCAGTGAATACAAGCACTCAGTGAATACTAGCACTCAGTGAATACAAGCAGTCAGTGAATACTAGCAGTCAGTGAATACTAGCAATCAGTGAATACAAGCACTCAGTGAATACTAGCAATCAGTGAATACTAGCAGTCAGTGAATACAAGCAGTCAGTGAATACTAGCAATCAGTGAATACTAGCACTCAGTAAATACAAGCAGTCAGTGAATACTAGCAGTCAGTGAATACTAGCAATCAGTGAATACAAGCACTCAGTGAATACTAGCAATCAGTGAATACTAGCACTCAGTGAATACAAGCAGTCAGTGAATACTAGCAGTCAGTGAATACTAGCAGTCAGTGAATACTAGCAGTCAGTGAATACTAGCAGTCAGTGAATACTAGCAGTCAGTGAATACAAGCAGTCAGTGAATACAAGCAGTCAGTGAATACTAGCAGTCAGTGAATACTAGCAGTCAGTGAATACTAGCAATCAGTGAATACAAGCACTCAGTGAATACTAGCAGTCAGTGAATACTAGCAGTCAGTGAATACTAGCAGTCAGTGAATACTAGCAGTCAGTGAATACTAGCAGTCAGTGAATACAAGCAGTCAGTGAATACAAGCAGTCAGTGAATACTAGCAGTCAGTGAATACTAGCAGTCAGTGAATACTAGCAATCAGTGAATACAAGCACTCAGTGAATACTAGCAGTCAGTAAATACTAGCACTCAGTGAATACTAGCAGTCAGTGAATACTAGCAGTCAGTGAATACTAGCAATCAGTGAATACTAGCAGTCAGTGAATACAAGCACTCAGTGAATACTAGCAGTCAGTGAATACTAGCAGTCAGTGAATACTAGCAATCAGTGAATACAAGCACTCAGTAAATACAAGCACTCAGTGAATACAAGCACTCAGTGAATACAAGCACTCAGTGAATACAAGCAGTCAGTGAATACTAGCAGTCAGTGAATACAAGCAGTCAGTGAATACAAGCAGTCAGTGAATACTAGCAGTCAGTGAATACTAGCACTCAGTGAATACTAGCAGTCAGTGAATACTAGCAGTCAGTGAATACAAGCAGTCAGTGAATACAAGCACTCAGTGAATACAAGCACTCAGTGAATACTAGCACTCAGTGAATACTAGCACTCAGTGAATACAAGCACTCAGTGAATACAAGCACTCAGTAAATACTAGCAGTCAGTGAATACTAGCAGTCAGTGAATACTAGCAGTCAGTGAATACTAGCACTCAGTGAATACAAGCACTCAGTGAATACTAGCAATCAGTGAATACTAGCAGTCAGTGAATACTAGCACTTAGTGAATACTAGCAGTCAGTGAATACTAGCACTCAGTGAATACAAGCACTCAGTGAATACAAGCACTTAGTGAATACTAGCAGTCAGTGAATACTAGCACTCAGTGAATACTAGCACTTAGTGAATACAAGCAGTCAGTGAATACTAGCACTCAGTAAATACAAGCACTCAGTAAATACAAGCACTCAGTGAATACTAGCACTCAGTGAATACTAGCAGTCAGTGAATACTAGCACTCAGTAAATACAAGCACTCAGTGAATACTAGCAGTCAGTAAATACTAGCAGTCAGTGAATACAAGCACTCAGTGAATACAAGCACTCAGTGAATACAATCAGTCAGTGAATACTAGCAGTCAGTAAATACAAGCACTCAGTGAATACTAGCACTCAGTAAATACAAGCACTCAGTGAATACTAGCAGTCAGTAAATACAAGCAGTCAGTGAATACTAGCAGTCAGTAAATACAAGCACTCAGTGAATACTAGCACTCAGTAAATACAAGCACTCAGTAAATACTAGCACTCAGTAAATACAAGCAGTCAGTAAATACAAGCAGTCAGTGAATACTAGCAGTCAGTGAATACTAGCAGTCAGTGAATACTAGCAGTCAGTAAATACAAGCACTCAGTGAATACTAGCACTCAGTAAATACAAGCACTCAGTAAATACTAGCACTCAGTAAATACAAGCAGTCAGTAAATACAAGCAGTCAGTGAATACTAGCAGTCAGTGAATACTAGCAGTCAGTGAATACTAGCAGTCAGTGAATACAAGCAGTCAGTGAATACTAGCAGTCAGTGAATACTAGCAGTCAGTGAATACTAGCAGTCAGTGAATACAAGCAGTCAGTGAATACTAGCAGTCAGTAAATACAAGCACTCAGTGAATACTAGCAGTCAGTGAATACTAGCAGTCAGTGAATACTAGCACTCAGTAAATACAAGCACTCAGTGAATACTAGCACTCAGTAAATACTAGCAGTCAGTGAATACTAGCAGTCAGTGAATACAAGCACTCAGTAAATACAAGCAGTCAGTAAATACAAGCACTCAGTGAATACTAGCAGTCAGTGAATACTAGCAGTCAGTGAATACTAGCAGTCAGTGAATACAAGCACTCAGTAAATACAAGCAGTCAGTAAATACAAGCACTCAGTGAATACTAGCACTCAGTGAATACTAGCAGTCAGTGAATACTAGCAGTCAGTAAATACAAGCACTCAGTAAATACAAGCAGTCAGTGAATACTAGCAGTCAGTGAATACTAGCACTCAGTAAATACTAGCAGTCAGTGAATACTAGCAGTCAGTAAATACAAGCACTCAGTGAATACTAGCAGTCAGTGAATACTAGCACTCAGTAAATACAAGCAGTCAGTGAATACTAGCAGTCAGTGAATACTAGCACTCAGTAAATACTAGCAGTCAGTGAATACTAGCAGTCAGTAAATACAAGCACTCAGTGAATACTAGCAGTCAGTGAATACTAGCAGTCAGTGAATACTAGCAGTCAGTGAATACAAGCACTCAGTAAATACAAGCAGTCAGTAAATACAAGCACTCAGTGAATACTAGCACTCAGTGAATACTAGCAGTCAGTGAATACTAGCAGTCAGTGAATACTAGCACTCAGTAAATACAAGCACTCAGTGAATACAAGCACTCAGTGAATACTAGAACTCAGTAAATACAAGCACTCAGTAAATACAAGCAGTCAGTGAATACAAGCACTCAGTGAATACTAGAACTCAGTAAATACAAGCACTCAGTAAATACAAGCACTCAGTAAATACAAGCACTCAGTGAATACAAGCAGTCAGTGAATACTAGCACTCAGTAAATACAAGCACTCAGTGAATACTAGCAGTCAGTGAATACTAGCACTCAGTAAATACAAGCACTCAGTGAATACAAGCAGTCAGTGAATACTAGCACTCAGTAAATACAAGCACTCAGTGAATACTAGCAGTCAGTGAATACTAGCACTCAGTAAATACAAGCACTCAGTGAATACTAGCAGTCAGTAAATACAAGCACTCAGTAAATACAAGCACTCAGTGAATACAAGCAGTCAGTGAATACTAGCACTCAGTAAATACAAGCACTCAGTGAATACTAGCAGTCAGTGAATACTAGCACTCAGTAAATACAAGCACTCAGTGAATACTAGCAGTCAGTAAATACAAGCACTCAGTAAATACAAGCACTCAGTGAATACAAGCAGTCAGTGAATACTAGCACTCAGTAAATACAAGCACTCAGTGAATACTAGCAGTCAGTGAATACAAGCAGTCAGTGAATACTAGCACTCAGTGAATACTAGCACTCAGTAAATACAAGCACTCAGTGAATACTAGCAGTCAGTGAATACTAGCACTCAGTAAATACAAGCACTCAGTAAATACAAGCACTCAGTGAATACAAGCAGTCAGTGAATACTAGCACTCAGTGAATACTAGCACTCAGTAAATACAAGCACTCAGTGAATACTAGCACTCAGTGAATACTAGCATTCAGTAAATACAAGCACTCAGTAAATACAAGCACTCAGTAAATACAAGCAGTCAGTAAATACAAGCAGTCAGTAAATACAAGCACTCAGTAAATACAAGCACTCAGTAAATACAAGCACTCAGTAAATACAAGCAGTCAGTAAATACAAGCACTCAGTAAATACAAGCACTCAGTGAATACTAGCAGTCAGTGAATACTAGCATTCAGTAAATACAAGCACTCAGTGAATACTAGCAGTCAGTGAATACTAGCATTCAGTAAATACAAGCACTCAGTGAATACTAGCAGTCAGTGAATACTAGCACTCAGTAAATACAAGCACTCAGTAAATACAAGCACTCAGTGAATACAAGCAGTCAGTAAATACAAGCACTCAGTGAATACAAGCAGTCAGTGAATACTAGCATTCAGTAAATACAAGCACTCAGTAAATACAAGCACTCAGTGAATACAAGCACTCAGTAAATACAAGCACTCAGTGAATACTAGCACTCAGTAAATACAAGCACTCAGTGAATACTAGCACTCAGTAAATACAAGCACTCAGTGAATACTAGCACTCAGTAAATACAAGCACTCAGTGAATACTAGCACTCAGTAAATACAAGCACTCAGTGAATACAAGCACTCAGTGAATACAAGCACTCAGTGAATACAAGCACTCAGTGAATACTAGCAGTCAGTGAATAATAGCAGTCAGTGAATACAAGCAGTCAGTGAATACTAGCAGTCAGTGAATACTAGCAGTCAGTGAATACTAGCAGTCAGTGAATACTAGCAGTCAGTGAATACAAGCACTCAGTGAATACTAGCACTCAGTGAATACAAGCACTCAGTGAATACAAGCACTCAGTGAATACAAGCAGTCAGTGAATACAAGCACTCAGTGAATACAAGCACTCAGTGAATACTAGCAGTCAGTGAATAATAGCAGTCAGTGAATACAAGCACTCAGTGAATACAAGCACTCAGTGAATACTAGCAGTCAGTGAATACTAGCAGTCAGTGAATACAAGCACTCAGTGAATACTAGCAGTCAGTGAATACAAGCACTCAGTGAATACAAGCACTCAGTGAATACTAGCAGTCAGTGAATAATAGCAGTCAGTGAATACAAGCACTCAGTAAATACAAGCACTCAGTGAATACTAGCACTCAGTGAATACAAGCACTCAGTGAATACAAGCACTCAGTGAATACTAGCACTCAGTGAATACTAGCAGTCAGTGAATACAAGCAGTCAGTGAATACTAGCAGTCAGTGAATACTAGCACTCAGTAAATACAAGCACTCAGTGAATACTAGCACTCAGTGAATACTAGCAGTCAGTGAATACAAGCACTCAGTAAATACAAGCACTCAGTGAATACTAGCACTCAGTGAATACTAGCACTCAGTGAATACTAGCACTCAGTGAATACTAGCAGTCAGTGAATACTAGCAGTCAGTGAATACAAGCACTCAGTGAATACTAGCACTCAGTGAATACTAGCAGTCAGTGAATACAAGCAGTCAGTGAATACAAGCACTCAGTGAATACAAGCACTCAGTGAATACTAGCAGTCAGTGAATACTAGCAGTCAGTGAATACTAGCAGTCAGTGAATACTAGCACTCAGTGAATACTAGCAGTCAGTGAATACTAGCACTCAGTGAATACTAGCAGTCAGTGAATACAAGCACTCAGTGAATACTAGCAGTCAGTGAATACTAGCAGTCAGTGAATACTAGCAGTCAGTGAATACTAGCAGTCAGTAAATACAAGCACTCAGTGAATACAAGCACTCAGTGAATACTAGCAGTCAGTGAATACTAGCAGTCAGTGAATACTAGCAGTCAGTGAATACAAGCACTCAGTGAATACTAGCAGTCAGTGAATACTAGCAGTCAGTGAATACTAGCAGTCAGTAAATACAAGCACTCAGTGAATACAAGCACTCAGTGAATACTAGCAGTCAGTGAATACTAGCAGTCAGTGAATACAAGCACTCAGTGAATACTAGCAGTCAGTGAATACTAGCACTCAGTAAATACAAGCACTCAGTGAATACTAGCACTCATTGAATACTAGCACTCAGTGAATACAAGCACTCAGTGAATACAAGCACTCAGTGAATACTAGCAGTCAGTGAATACTAGCAGTCAGTGAATACTAGCAGTCAGTGAATACTAGCACTCAGTGAATACAAGCAGTCAGTGAATACTAGCAATCAGTGAATACTAGCAGTCAGTGAATACTAGCACTCAGTGAATACTAGCAGTCAGTGAATACTAGCAGTCAGTGAATACTAGCACTTAGTGAATACAAGCACTCAGTGAATACTAGCACTCAGTGAATACTAGCAATCAGTGAATACAAGCACTCAGTGAATACTAGCACTCAGTGAATACTAGCAATCAGTGAATACAAGCACTCAGTGAATACTAGCACTCAGTGAATACTAGCAATCAGTGAATACAAGCACTCAGTGAATACTAGCACTCAGTGAATACTAGCAGTCAGTGAATACTAGCACTCAGTGAATACTAGCACTCAGTGAATACTAGCACTCAGTGAATACTAGCAATCAGTGAATACAAGCACTCAGTGAATACTAGCACTCAGTGAATACTAGCAGTCAGTGAATACTAGCACTCAGTGAATACTAGCACTCAGTGAATACTAGCACTCAGTGAATACTAGCACTCAGTGAATACTAGCAGTCAGTGAATACTAGCACTCAGTGAATACTAGCACTCAGTGAATACTAGCACTCAGTGAATACAAGCAGTCAGTGAATACTAGCAGTCAGTGAATACTAGCAATCAGTGAATACAAGCACTCAGTGAATACTAGCACTCAGTGAATACTAGCAGTCAGTGAATACTAGCACTCAGTGAATACTAGCACTCAGTGAATACTAGCAGTCAGTGAATACTAGCACTCAGTGAATACTAGCACTCAGTGAATACTAGCACTCAGTGAATACAAGCAGTCAGTGAATACTAGCACTCAGTGAATACAAGCACTCAGTGAATACAAGCAGTCAGTGAATACTAGCACTCAGTGAATACTAGCACTCAGTGAATACTAGCACTCAGTGAATACTAGCACTCAGTGAATACTAGCACTCAGTGAATACTAGCACTCAGTGAATACTAGCACTCAGTGAATACTAGCACTCAGTGAATACTAGCAATCAGTGAATACAAGCAGTCAGTGAATACTAGCAATCAGTGAATACAAGCAGTCAGTGAATACTAGCACTCAGTGAATACAAGCACTCAGTGAATACAAGCAGTCAGTGAATACTAGCACTCAGTGAATACTAGCAGTCAGTGAATACTAGCACTCAGTGAATACTAGCACTCAGTGAATACTAGCACTCAGTGAATACAAGCAGTCAGTGAATACTAGCACTCAGTGAATACAAGCACTCAGTGAATACAAGCAGTCAGTGAATACTAGCACTCAGTGAATACTAGCACTCAGTGAATACTAGCACTCAGTGAATACTAGCACTCAGTGAATACTAGCACTCAGTGAATACTAGCACTCAGTGAATACTAGCACTCAGTGAATACTAGCACTCAGTGAATACTAGCAATCAGTGAATACAAGCACTCAGTGAATACTAGCACTCAGTGAATACTAGCAATCAGTGAATACAAGCACTCAGTGAATACTAGCACTCAGTGAATACTAGCAGTCAGTGAATACTAGCACTCAGTGAATACTAGCACTCAGTGAATACTAGCACTCAGTGAATACAAGCAGTCAGTGAATACTAGCACTCAGTGAATACAAGCACTCAGTGAATACAAGCAGTCAGTGAATACTAGCACTCAGTGAATACTAGCACTCAGTGAATACTAGCAATCAGTGAATACAAGCACTCAGTGAATACTAGCACTCAGTGAATACTAGCAATCAGTGAATACAAGCACTCAGTAAATACAAGCAGTCAGTGAATACTAGCACTCAGTGAATACAAGCACTCAGTGAATACTAGCACTCAGTGAATACTAGCACTCAGTGAATACTAGCAATCAGTGAATACAAGCACTCAGTAAATACAAGCAGTCAGTGAATACTAGCACTCAGTGAATACAAGCACTCAGTGAATACTAGCACTCAGTGAATACTAGCACTCAGTGAATACAAGCACTCAGTGAATACTAGCACTCAGTGAATACTAGCACTCAGTGAATACTAGCAATCAGTGAATACAAGCACTCAGTAAATACAAGCAGTCAGTGAATACTAGCACTCAGTGAATACAAGCACTCAGTGAATACTAGCAGTCAGTGAATACTAGCAATCAGTGAATACAAGCACTCAGTGAATACAAGCAGTCAGTGAATACTAGCAGTCAGTGAATACAAGCAGTCAGTGAATACTAGCAGTCAGTGAATACTAGCAATCAGTGAATACAAGCACTCAGTGAATACAAGCAGTCAGTGAATACAAGCACTCAGTGAATACTAGCAGTCAGTGAATACTAGCACTCAGTAAATACAAGCAGTCAGTGAATACAAGCACTCAGTGAATACAAGCACTCAGTGAATACTAGCAGTCAGTGAATACTAGCAATCAGTAAATACAAGCAGTCAGTGAATACAAGCACTCAGTGAATACTAGCAGTCAGTGAATACTAGCACTTAGTGAATACTAGCAGTCAGTGAATACTAGCACTCAGTGAATACAAGCACTCAGTGAATACAAGCACTCAGTGAATACTAGCACTCAGTGAATACATAGCACTCAGTGAATACTAGCAGTCAGTGAATACATAGCACTCAGTGAATACTAGCACTCAGTGAATACTAGCAGTCAGTGAATACTAGCACTCAGTGAATACAAGCACTCAGTGAATACAAGCAGTCAGTGAATACTAGCAGTCAGTGAATACTAGCAGTCAGTGAATACAAGCACTCAGTGAATATAAGCACTTAGTGAATACTAGCACTCAGTAAATACTAGCAGTCAGTGAATACAAGCACTCAGTGAATATAAGCACTTAGTGAATACTAGCACTCAGTAAATACTAGCAGTCAGTGAATACAAGCACTTAGTGAATACTAGCAGTCAGTGAATACAAGCACTTAGTGAATACAAGCAGTCAGTAAATACAAGCACTTAGTGAATACTAGCAGTCAGTGAATACAAGCAGTCAGTGAATACAAGCACTCAGTGAATACTAGCAGTCAGTGAATACTAGCAGTCAGTGAATACTAGCACTCAGTGAATACTAGCAGTCAGTGAATACTAGCAGTCAGTGAATACTAGCAGTCAGTGAATACTAGCAGTCAGTGAATACAAGCACTCAGTGAATACAAGCACTCAGTGAATACTAGCAGTCAGTGAATACTAGCAGTCAGTGAATACTAGCACTCAGTGAATACTAGCAGTCAGTGAATACTAGCAGTCAGTGAATACTAGCAGTCAGTGAATACAAGCACTCAGTGAATACAAGCACTCAGTGAATACTAGCAGTCAGTGAATACAAGCACTCAGTGAATACTAGCAGTCAGTGAATACTAGCAGTCAGTGAATACTAGCAGTCAGTGAATACTAGCACTCAGTGAATACAAGCAATCAGTGAATACTAGCAGTCAGTGAATACTAGCACTCAGTGAATACTAGCAGTCAGTGAATACAAGCACTCAGTGAATACTAGCAGTCAGTGAATACTAGCACTCAGTGAATACTAGCAGTCAGTGAATACAAGCAGTCAGTGAATACTAGCAGTCAGTGAATACTAGCAGTCAGTGAATACTAGCACTCAGTGAATACAAGCACTCAGTGAATACTAGCAGTCAGTGAATACAAGCACTCAGTGAATACTAGCAGTCAGTGAATACTAGCAGTCAGTGAATACTAGCAGTCAGTGAATACAAGCACTCAGTGAATACTAGCAGTCAGTGAATACTAGCAGTCAGTGAATACAAGCACTCAGTGAATACTAGCAGTCAGTGAATACTAGCAGTCAGTGAATACAAGCAGTCAGTGAATACTAGCAGTCAGTGAATACTAGCAGTCAGTGAATACTAGCACTCAGTGAATACAAATTTTCTGTTCTTCTCTTCCACAACTACTTTTTCGACTGATGCCTTTTTTTCCAATTACCCTCTCGTCAAAGATGCTCTTCTGTAGACACAGAATTTGTTCCCTTTTTGTGTTCAGAAACAATGCAATTCTCTCTATTCAACACGTTTATAACATTTCTACCATCCAGGGCTTGAAAACGGAACTTAAGATAATTGTTCAAAGTTTACTTTCCGAACTGACAATTTGGCTTTTTTTTTCTTTTCTTTTTTTAAAATGGTAAACAGAGAAAATGTGTAACATCCATGTCATTACATGGAACGTTTAATTATGAATTTATTAAAGATTTATATACTGTTTTATTGTAAAAGCAGTTAGCCCAGCCTCAAGCTTTTATTTATTACGAGCAACAAAGCCCGTCCAAGGACGTTCCGCCACCATTCGGTGGCATGTTGTAACTCCCCTCCAACAGCCGTCTCGACCGGCATTTCATGTGTATCGCTTCAAAAATACTATTCTTTATAGTTAAAATAAATAAGTCGTAAAAACATAGCTTTTTGCTATAAATCTCAACGCGCATAACTCAAAATAAAGTCTTCGAAGAAATACTGCACCAAAAATAACTCGTTTTGAACGTCCGCGTAAAAGGCGTAAACGTTTTCAATATGATTGGCTGTAGGAGTCATATGTGTTTGAGTGACCAATCGCTATCGATGACCGGACAGAAAGGACAGAAACTTGCCTTTCATTATATAGGATGAGTATTATATAAATATATTTCTACTAGGGGTTTTTCAAAAGCACAAGTAACTTATCATTGTTTGATAAAGACGCAATATTAAACTTCCTGAAATGTACACAACCATCAATCCTCAAATTCTCTTTTTTACATCGTTCCCTTTTCCAAAATTAAAATTTAAGCTAAAACAATGACGTCATAAATTATTATTTTTTTACGGTGAGAAACACCACACGCTTTTTTAACTGCTATGGACTGTTGTACTAATTCAAAAATAATCTTTAATTTATTATTACTTAGCGCACCTCCTGATGCACATCTTGTATTAAAATATAAGCTCAAACAATGACGTCAAAGCGTTACGGATCCATCCATGAAGTGACTTATTCTATTATATTTCCATAGCAATAAAAAGGTGACACAGCTATCAGGATAGGAGGAAATTAATCATTTTTATTTTTGATGTCTGATTTGGTCTCAAAGACAGATACGCTTTTATAAAATCTTTTTGTTTATTGGCTATCAAAGTCTACGAAACTTTCATTCTTTTGTTGTGCTCCATTTTTTTGTTTAGTCTTACCCCATAATGTTGGATCAATTTCTTTTTCAGATTTCCTTTAAACTCAAACACACTGCAGGATCAAGCGCATTTTAAATTTCCTTGCAACAACTAAAAACTTAACTGAAGATAACATGAGGACTTCGAGATAAGCCACATTTATGTTTGCTTGATAAACATCTTAAATTAAAATTTTACTGCTTTTTGTGTAAAAAATTTGAAAAATACCAAACACACTATAAACATAATGAACGCTAATAACAGTGCAATTTTAGACATAAACCATGAGTATGCGTAGGACGCATTAAGGAGTTTCTGTAATGTATAAGAAAAGATTAGAACAAAATGTCCCAACTTTAAACTAAATACGTTAAGCTTTCTATTTATTTATAGAAGTAACAGTGATTAAATTTTAGTAACTCTGTTAAACAGTTGCTATGGCTTTGGACGCTACATAATTTGTTCAGTTAGACCGGAGGTCTTCAAACTTTTCTGCCGAGGGCCACATTAATTGTCAAACAGCAGTTTGGGGGCCAACTACACACAGTCTTGTTGTAAACTATAGGTAAAAATAGTACATTTTTGGGAGATTAAAAGGTCTCCAGGGGCCGGATGAGAGGGAAACAGTGAGCCAAGGATAAGGACCCGAAGTGGAAGGATACGATGCGAAGTGACAGATGGAAATCAAACCCAGAATCCCACGATAAAAAGTATTTAATTTAAAATCCATAAACAAAGAGAGAATTTGGCTAAAATGGGGAAAAAACAAATATCTCAATAGATATAAGGAAGTAAATAAAAATACAACGCACTCATTCAAATCAAATCAAAACGGGTAAGTGAAAACCCGAAAAGCAAAAGTTCTTTAAATGTATTGTCATATATACAACCAGAAAACCTTGTGTCTGAAACATCTATCCAATGCGCTTAAAAAATACTAGAGCAATGACCTCATTGGTTGAGCTTATAATAATTTGAGAAATGTATGCATTGGGTTAAGATTGAAGCTAATTGGTGGCGCTATTATTTTTATGTGGAGCTGCACCTTTATTAACTTTTAAATGTTACATTTCATTGGTAGAGGCAGGCATCAATATCAATATAATCACTCAACTTGGGTAAAAAGGAGAATATGAAAGTATTGATATTTTTATTATGCCAACCCCGTAGCGTAGGACGGGTATTGCGCTTGTTGTATTTTAATCTTACACGACCTTTAGTTTAGAAAAAAAAAGAAATTATCACTTTTGTTTTCAAGGTAATTATTCTCTTGAATGCTTGGTAAAAAGATCCCTCTTTCTTATTAAAATTTTTTTATTAAATTAATGTATGCTTAAAACTTCAGTGGACTCACATTATCCAACGTATCAGGCTTTATAATCAAAGAAGCGACACTAAATTTAATATCGTTTCTAAAGTGGCTTTTGGAGTTCCAGTAAAAATAATTATACTCACAAGAAACAAAAACAAACACATTAAAAAATTAATTAGTACCGGGACCAACACGAGGAGATGAATTGTCAAAAGATCAAAGGAACAACAAACGAGAAAAATGTTAAGGACAAACAACGTATAAGACTATTTTCCAAGAGAGCTTTCATCTCAATTGATTCAAAAAATGTACAACACATTTTCATGCAGGGAGCTGTCGACAACAGAAAATCATTGCTGTATTACTTTACGAAACGAAGGTCTTATTTTGCTGTAAGTGTCATTCAGTGTCGTGGCTAGAGATTTGTGGTGATTTGGGGGCCCGGGGGGCTTGGCCCTGCATACATGGCGGTGGCTTAATATTTATTTTTTTTTAAAATTCGGACACTCCTTTGGGGGCCCGGGGAGACTTTCGAATTTGGACCCCCTCCCCTAGCTACGCCACTGGTGTCAGGTACGCTTTCAAGGACATGTGCTCGACCACCGTGCCCAGAATACAAAAAATGTATTCAAAAGAAATTCAATAGCTACAACACTTATTCTTTTAGTTTTAAATAGGGGCCCTTGCAAGGATCCATTTTATGCCCAAATGAAAATCCGTCAGAAAAACAATGGAATAAGACTAAATATTGTCCTATAAAAATCGGATGTAAATCACGGAACAGCAGTTTCTAGAAAATGTTTAGTCTTACTCGAATCACTCAAGTGAATAATGTGACTAATATTAAATTCATAGATTAAATGGGGAAAAGGAAAAACCTTTATTGATGTCTCATTGGTCTCTGCCCAAATAAACGATAAAAGATAATGCGATGCGTATGTTATCCATACCAAAAAAAGGCAGAGCCCTCACCCACCACTTATTCCCCAACTTCCCGTGTGGGTAAAAGCATTAAATCTTGTAAAGTTGTTAAGTACACTCCCGTGATGGTAATAGGCGAACAAACATTAACTTTACCATTTACTAGGAGGCCTGGGGCCACAAATGTAATTTTTTCCTAATACTATCTATTTAAAGATGTGTTTAAACTTTGGATACTATTGAAATGGACGGAACTTGACCAAATTTTGTAGATAAAACATTGATGGTCCCTATTAAAAGTTCTATGGGGCATTAAGCTGATATTTTCCATTCGCAGGAGACCAGGCTTAGAGTGTAGGAGACCAGGCGTAGAGTGAAGGAAACAAGGCGAATAGTGTAGGAGACAAGGCGTATAGTGTAGGAGACAAGGCGTATAGTGTAGGAGACAAGGCGTATAGTGTAGGAGACAAGGCGCAGAGCGTAGGAGACCAGGCGTAGAGTGTAGGAGACCAGGCGTATAGCGTAGTTGACCAGGCGTAGAGTGTAAGAGACCAGAGAAAGGCGTAGAGTGAAGGAGGGTGAAAAAAGCAGTCACTGTGCTATAGATGTTATGGGGGGATAAAGAGTGAATTACACGTATCCAATCCTTTTTTTGAATATGGATGATTTCGTGAGACATAGAGAGAGGTAGAGAGAGAGAGATAGAGAAAGAGAGAGAGATAGAGAAAGAGAGAGAGATGAGGAGGTAGAGAGAGAGATGAGGAGGTAGAGAGAGATAGAGATGAGGTGGTAGATAGAGAGAGAGATGAGGCGGTAGAGAGAGATAGAGAGAGATGAGGAGGTAGAGAGAGAGAGAGAGAGATGAGGCGAGAGAGAAAGAGATGAGGAGGTAGAGAGAGAGAGACAGAAAGATGAGGCGGTAGAGAGACACAGAGAGAGATGAGGAGGTAGAAACAGCACCGTTCTCCATAACTAGTAGCAATGAGGTTTTGTACGAAGTTGCAGCTAGATTTTCCACAACATTATCATTAAAAATACTTCACAATTCCAGACATAAGAACAACATAGATACAAAAAAGACAACGAAAATTTTTATAAAAATTTATTAGAACTAAAGTTTTATCATTTTTTTTATATCAGATGATTGTTTGATTCGTGTGATGACTTTAATTTTTAATTTTTGATTTAAGCAAAGAATTGTTTCTTCTGTAAAGATGTTGTCAAACTCTTTCTGTAATAAAATAATAAAATAAATTACGTTATATAAAGTTTCTTTTGTTTTTTTTAAACACCCATGGATCAACTTAATTTAAATCACGACTTTCTTCAATAATATTTGATCACTAGCCAACTAATCAGTTACTTCACCGTTAACGCCAGCGTATACACCTCCCTCCCCCCACCTGGTTCACTAAGGGGCCGTCCATAAGTACGTCACCCTCCAGGGGGGAGGGGTGTAAGAAAATGTGACAGTTCGTGACAGGGGGAGGGGGGTCTGACCATGTGTGACGTCACGGTGTTTTATATTAAATTTTAATTACTTTGTTAATAAAAAACAAACTTTTTTGTTCGAAAATGTGACGTAATTTAGTCCGAGATGTGTGACAGTTTGTGACAGGGGGAGGGGGGAGTTACAAATTGTCAAAAATAGCGTGACGTACTTTATGGACGGCCCCTAACTTGATCACTGGCAATAGTTCAATAATCAAATAAATTTTTATTTTAAACTAAAATATTTACATGAATATATACATCAGTCAAAATTTATAGGAAATTAACTTTCTTAGCAAGAAACAAAATGAAGACATTTTAAGCGATACATTAAATTTAATACGTTTAAACGTGACTGAATGAAGTCAGGTTTCCATAAAATTAGATGCTATTCATCCATTGTCAAGGTAAAGTTTAGCACACAACAGCCAAACATGTACAATCATTAGAGGTGGACTTGGAGAAATAACCTTATTTCATGTCCTCAATATCAGAGCACTTATGCTTGACGTTACTGTTTTACATTGTCTTCTTACCTGATGTCTGTCTTATCTTACCTGATGTCTGTCTTATCTTACCTGATGTCTGTCTTATCCTACCTGACGTCTGTCTTATCCTACCTGATGTCTGTCTTATCTTACCTGATGTCTGTCTTATCTTACCTGATGTCTGTCTTATCTTACCTGATGTCTGTCTTATCTTACCTGATGTCTGTCTTATCTTACCTGATGTCTGTCTTATCTTACCTGATGTCTGTCTTATCTTACCTGATGTCTGTCTTATCTTACCTGATGTCTGTCTTATCTTACCTGATGTCTGTCTTATCTTACCTTATGTCTGTCTTATCTTACCTGATGTCTGTCTTATCTTACCTGATGTCTGTCTTATCTTACCTGATGTCTGTCTTATCTTACCTGATGTCTGTCTTATCTTACCTGATGTCTGTCTTATCCTACCTGACGTCTGTCTTATCTTACCTTATATCTGTCTTATCTTACCTGATGTCTGTCTTATCTTACCTTATGTCTGTCTTATCTTACCTGATGTCTGTCTTATCTTACCTGATGTCTGTCTTATCCTACCTGACGTCTGTCTTATCTTACCTGACGTCTGTCTTATCTTACCTGATGTCTGTCTTATCTTACCTGATGTCTGTCTTATCTTACCTGATGTCTGTCTTATCTTACCTGATGTCTGTCTTATCTTACCTGATGTCTGTCTTATCCTACCTGACGTCTGTCTTATCTTACCTGATGTCTGTCTTATCTTACCTGATGTCTGTCTTATCTTACCTGATGTCTGTCTTATCTTACCTGATGTCTGTCTTATCCTACCTGACGTCTGTCTTATCTTACCTGATGTCTGTCTTATCTTACCTGATGTCTGTCTTATCTTACCTTATGTCTGTCTTATCTTACCTGATGTCGTCTTATCTTACCTGATGTCTGTCTTATCTTACCTGATGTCTGTCTTATCTTACCTGATGTCTGTCTTATCTTACCTTATGTCTGTCTTATCTTACCTGATGTCTGTCTTATCTTACCTGATGTCTGTCTTATCTTACCTGATGTCTGTCTTATCTTACCTGATGTCTGTCTTATCTTACCTGATGTCTGTCTTATCTTACCTGATGTCTGTCTTATCCTACCTGACGTCTGTCTTATCTTACCTGATGTCTGTCTTATCTTACCTGATGTCTGTCGTATCTTACCTTATGTCTGTCTTATCTTACCTGATGTCCGTCTTATCTTACCTGATGTCTGTCTTATCTTACCTGATGTCTGTCTTATCCTACCTGACGTCTGTCTTATCTTACCTGATGTCTGTCTTATCTTACCTGATGTCTGTCTTATCTTACCTGATGTCTGTCTTATCTTACCTGACGTCTGTCTTATCTTACCTGATGTCTGTCTTATCTTACCTGATGTCTGTCTTATCTTACCTGATGTCTGTCTTATCTTACCTGACGTCTGTCTTATCTTACCTGATGTCTGTCTTATCTTACCTGATGTCTGTCTTATCTTACCTGATGTCTGTCTTATCTTACCTGATGTCTGTCTTATCTTACCTGATGTCTGTCTTATCTTACCTGATGTCTGTCTTATCTTACCTGATGTCCGTCTTATCTTACCTGATGTCTGTCTTATCTTACCTGATGTCTGTCTTATCTTACCTGATGTCTGTCTTATCCTACCTGACGTCTGTCTTATCTTACCTATATCTGTCTTATCTTACCTGATGTCTGTCTTATCTTACCTTATGTCTGTCTTATCTTACCTGATGTCTGTCTTATCCTACCTGATGTCTGTCTTATCTTACCTGATGTCTGTCTTATCTTACCTGATGTCTGTCTTATCTTACCTGATGTCTGTCTTATCTTACCTGATGTCTGTCTTATCTTACCTGATGTCTGTCTTATCTTACCTGATGTCTGTCTTATCCTACCTGACGTCTGTCTTATCTTACCTGATGTCTGTCTTATCTTACCTGATGTCTGTCTTATCTTACCTGATGTCTGTCTTATCTTACCTGATGTCTGTCTTATCTTACCTGATGTCTGTCTTATCTTACCTGATGTCTGTCTTATCCTACCTGACGTCTGTCTTATCTTACCTTATGTCTGTCTTATCTTACCTGATGTCTGTCTTATCTTACCTTATGTCTGTCTTATCTTACCTGATGTCTGTCTTATCTTACCTGATGTCTGTCTTATCCTACCTGACGTCTGTCTTATCTTACCTGACGTCTGTCTTATCTTACCTGATGTCTGTCTTATCTTACCTGATGTCTGTCTTATCTTACCTGATGTCTGTCTTATCTTACCTGATGTCTGTCTTATCTTACCTGATGTCTGTCTTATCCTACCTGACGTCTGTCTTATCTTACCTGATGTCTGTCTTATCTTACCTGATGTCTGTCTTATCTTACCTGATGTCTGTCTTATCTTACCTGATGTCTGTCTTATCCTACCTGACGTCTGTCTTATCTTACCTGATGTCTGTCTTATCTTACCTGATGTCTGTCTTATCTTACCTTATGTCTGTCTTATCTTACCTGATGTCCGTCTTATCTTACCTGATGTCTGTCTTATCTTACCTGATGTCTGTCTTATCTTACCTGATGTCTGTCTTATCTTACCTTATGTCTGTCTTATCTTACCTGATGTCTGTCTTATCTTACCTGATGTCTGTCTTATCTTACCTGATGTCTGTCTTATCTTACCTGATGTCTGTCTTATCTTACCTGATGTCTGTCTTATCTTACCTGATGTCTGTCTTATCCTACCTGACGTCTGTCTTATCTTACCTGATGTCTGTCTTATCTTACCTGATGTCTGTCTTATCTTACCTTATGTCTGTCTTATCTTACCTGATGTCTGTCTTATCTTACCTGATGTCTGTCTTATCTTACCTGATGTCTGTCTTATCCTACCTGACGTCTGTCTTATCTTACCTGATGTCTGTCTTATCTTACCTGATGTCTGTCTTATCTTACCTGATGTCTGTCTTATCTTACCTGATGTCTGTCTTATCTTACCTGATGTCTGTCTTATCTTACCTGATGTCTGTCTTATCTTACCTGATGTCTGTCTTATCTTACCTGATGTCTGTCTTATCTTACCTGATGTCTGTCTTATCTTACCTGATGTCTGTCTTATCTTACCTGATGTCTGTCTTATCTTACCTGATGTCTGTCTTATCTTACCTGATGTCTGTCTTATCTTACCTGATGTCTGTCTTATCTTACCTGATGTCTGTCTTATCTTACCTGATGTCTGTCTTATCTTACCTGATGTCTGTCTTATCTTACCTGATGTCTGTCTTATCCTACCTGACGTCTGTCTTATCTTACCTGATGTCTGTCTTATCTTACCTGATGTCTGTCTTATCTTACCTTATGTCTGTCTTATCTTACCTGATGTCTGTCTTATCTTACCTGATGTCTGTCTTATCTACCTGACGTCTGTCTTATCTTACCTGACGTCTGTCTTATCTTACCTGATGTCTGTCTTATCTTACCTGATGTCTGTCTTATCTTACCTGATGTCTGTCTTATCTTACCTGATGTCTGTCTTATCTTACCTGATGTCTGTCTTATCTTACCTGACGTCTGTCTTATCTTACCTGATGTCTGTCTTATCTTACCTGATGTCTGTCTTATCTTACCTGATGTCTGTCTTATCTTACCTGATGTCTGTCTTATCCTACCTGACGTCTGTCTTATCTTACCTGATGTCTGTCTTATCTTACCTGATGTCTGTCTTATCTTACCTTATGTCTGTCTTATCTTACCTGATGTCTGTCTTATCTTACCTGATGTCTGTCTTATCTTACCTGATGTCTGTCTTATCTTACCTGATGTCTGTCTTATCTTACCTTATGTCTGTCTTATCTTACCTGATGTCTGTCTTATCTTACCTGATGTCTGTCTTATCTTACCTGATGTCTGTCTTATCTTACCTGATGTCTGTCTTATCTTACCTGATGTCTGTCTTATCTTACCTGATGTCTGTCTTATCTTACCTGACGTCTGTCTTATCTTACCTGATGTCTGTCTTATCTTACCTGATGTCTGTCGTATCTTACCTTATGTCTGTCTTATCTTACCTGATGTCTGTCTTATCTTACCTGATGTCTGTCTTATCTTACCTGATGTCTGTCTTATCCTACCTGACGTCTGTCTTATCTTACCTGATGTCTGTCTTATCTTACCTGATGTCTGTCTTATCTTACCTGATGTCTGTCTTATCTTACCTGACGTCTGTCTTATCTTACCTGATGTCTGTCTTATCTTACCTGATGTCTGTCTTATCTTACCTGATGTCTGTCTTATCTTACCTGACGTCTGTCTTATCTTACCTGATGTCTGTCTTATCTTACCTGATGTCTGTCTTATCTTACCTGATGTCTGTCTTATCTTACCTGATGTCTGTCTTATCTTACCTGATGTCTGTCTTATCTTACCTGATGTCTGTCTTATCTTACCTGATGTCCGTCTTATCTTACCTGATGTCTGTCTTATCTTACCTGATGTCTGTCTTATCTTACCTGATGTCTGTCTTATCTTACCTGATGTCTGTCTTATCTTACCTGATGTCTGTCTTATCTTACCTGACGTCTGTCTCATCTTACCTGATGCCTGTCTCATATTACCTGTGTCTGTCTCATCTTACCTGATGTCTGTCTTATCTTACCTGATGTCTGTCTTATCTTACCTGATGTCTGTCTTATCTTACCTGATGTCTGTCTTATCTTACCTTATGTCTGTCTTATCTTACCTGATGTCTGTCTTATCTTACCTGATGTCTGTCTTATCTTACCTGACGTCTGTCGTATCTTTCCTGATGTCTGTCTTATCTTACCTGATGCCTGTCTCATCTTACCTGGTGTCTGTCTCATCTTACCTGATGTCTGTCTTATCTTACCTTATGTCTGTCTTATCTTACCTGACGTCTGTCTTATCTTTCCTGATGTCTGTCTTATCTTACCTGATGCCTGTCTCATCTTACCTGGCGTCTGTCTCATCTTACATGATGCCTGTCTTATCTTACCTGATGTCTGTCTTATCTTACCTGATGTCTGTCTTATCTTACCTGCTACAGAACAATTCGAGCTCAACAGAGTCACATCATCCAAGCCGACCATCCTCAAGCCGAAGTCAAAAAACTGTATTTTGAAGAAAATCCTGATCATATTCCCTGCAGGTATATTTACACAGCGAGTTCTCCATGAAAAGTCGGGAGTGCCGTAAGTTCCCCAAAGCATATTCTTTCAATAGAAACAGACAAACACACACACACACAAAAACCATCAGAAACAAAAGTTAAAACGTATTGTTATTTTATATTTGAACTAGCTTACATAACGGACGCATAACATACTAGGACGAGTTTTGGAATAAAAGACTGTATGTAATATTTTACCTAACTTGAATTTAGGACCATATTTAATAAAAGAAAAGTCCACAACAAAAATGTTAAAGACAATTTCATAGAAAGAATTTCCTATTTGTCTGTCATAATCAAGGAGTACAATTATCTTTCTCCCAGTTATAAACAATATAACAGCCCAATTCACTGGAAGGAAGGATCCGAAACGCTATGACGTATTTTTTGGAGCTTATATTTAAACTAGTGTATTACCCGTCAAAAATGACAAAGTGTTCAGCTGAAATCTATTCATTTTATTTAAAAAATGCACTTTTTAGGGCACCTATGGCACCGACCTTTTTCAAAAGCCCAACTAACTTGTCCTTGTTTGATAACTACGAAATATTAAACTTTCTGAAATGCACACAAATTATTTTATAATAATTATAAATCCTAAAATCCTATGTGTACATTGTTCCTTTTTGAAAAATTAAAATATAAGCATAAAACAATGACGTCATATAATATTTTTACACAATCCATACAGACAACGGGAATCAATATACATAATTAACATAGGTAACCTATCCATTTTTGATAAATACGAAATATTATTTTTCAAAAATTAAATTATAAGCATAAAACAATTATTTTATTTTAGTCCCAAAACCACGTGGTCGTTATAACCCCGTAGTCGTAAGTCGTAAGGGGTTCTAATGTTTCCATTAGAACATTCTCGGGCTTGATAGACCTGGTGGCGCCCATCCCTCTCCAGGTCAGCGGAGGACTTTCTTAGCGTTTGTCATTCATCAACATTTTTATAGTGGCTTTAACGTGGAATCGATCCCACGCCCCTCAACTTGTGAGGCGAGTAACACTATGGACTTCGCTATCCAGCCGCCATAAAACAATTACGTCACTTAATACTTTTACACAAAATCGATCGCAGCGCCACCTAACATAACCTAAAAATATTATATGACGTCATATCCGTTACATCCACACATACATACATACAGACGATGGGAATTATGTATACATGTATTGATATATATAGAAGTACAAGGTGCGCATCAGGAGGTGTGCAAAATTCTAAAAATTAAAAATATATTTTTTATAACGTCATATTTTAGCTTACATTTTAATTTTGGAAAAAAAGAGCGATGTACAAACGATGATTTTAGGATTTATAATTATTAAATACTTTGTGTACATTTCAGGAAGTTTAATATTTCGTATTTATCAAACAAGGATAAGTTACTTGGGCTTTGTACCCACTGCCACGTAGGCGCCATAGTAGATTGATACCCAATGAAAAAAAAGGTATTTCAATTAGGGGTGTACCGGATTTAAGCTCCAACTCCTGCAAATCTGGAAACTAGTCATTTTTACAAATCTTGCTCCGGCAGAATTTTACTTCATAATTCCGGCAAAATCCAGCTGGTCAGTAGAGTCATAAAATATATTTAAATATAATGGCTCCGGGCACTGGCAAATCCGGAAACAGGCCATGCTTAAAAATACGACTCCGGTCGGAATTCACTTCATAAATCCGTCCAAATCTGGCTCCGGCCGCAATTCAAAAATTTTAATCAGGCACACCCTTAATTTAAATATTATTTCCTTATAATAAATTTTTATTTTGTAATGTCTAAGAAAATCGTTCAAGAACGTGAGACATTACGCGTAGTGGATCAAGCTGAAAAAAAAATCGGGAATGAAATCCTAGAATTAAAAAACCCCGTAAAAAACAAGTTTTTTACTATAAATCCGTTATGTACGAGAAGTAACTAAAAGAATGTTCATCCAAAAATACAAAATTGTAGTTGTGTCGTAAAACATGTTTAATATAATGCGCACCGATCAGGAATATGTTTATAAAAAGTTTTGTCAATAAAATACGCACCTAATTGCGCGACAGAAAGATTGTTCAATATAATGCGCATACTTACACTCTATCTCAAAAAATAACATGACACATAGGAATAAATAAAATAATCTAAAAAATCAATAATTCAATTACAGTACATGTGATCGATCTGAAATTTTGAAACATTGCTTTTATCATCCGTACAAAACTGCCTGCAAAATTTCAGCTCGCTAGCTTACGAGGAAGTGGGTTAAAAATTGATCCAAAGTTTTGGCGACAAGGGTGTAAGGGTTCAAGGGTGCAAGCAAGCAGACACCACGAGTTAATATAAAGGATTTAAAATATACAGACGATTATTGCGTCCATATACCATGATGATCTGTGGGCAAGTGATGCAGTGTTCACAGGCCACGGCTAATAGGGTTCCGCGCATTACTAAGCCGCCTTTGTTTCCCTAACACGTGTAACGCGCCCATTCGGAGCTGGGTGGACTCAGGGACACCCTCGGCCCCGGGAACAAATCCCTGCCTTCACGAGGATTCAAACACGTTACCATCGGTACGCCAGCCGAGCGTGCAGACCACCCTTGCAGCGCACTCTGATGGGTTTTAAAAAAATTATCTCTATACATATAAGACGCATTTGTTGTCTGTCTGTTCCCTTATAACTCAAGAACCAGACAACCAAATAACGTGAAATTTGGTACAAGTACACAAAATTACACTTGAAAGGTTCTTAAACAGTATCGTTCAACATATATAAGATACTGAGGGCCGGGGGCCGCAAATGTAGTTTTTCCTAATATGAGCTATATAAAATAAAAATTATTGATAATTAAGATGTAAAATAATAAACATTTTAGTGTCAAGAGTAACAAGATGGCGTTTATCGCCATAAAATAATGTGACGTGACGTCATAGTTAATCCCGCTGTGTGTGTGTGTTTAAGTATATGTGTTCACGTGTGTGAATCAGTGAGTTTGTGTGTTTTTGTTGTGAACTAAATGTTATGAAACGGTTTATTTTTATGTCTGTCAATGTTGAGCCTCTAACAAGTATTACGTATATATTTTTAAAAAAATTGTTTGCAAATTAATCTTTTTTACTTTACACTGTTTCTTTTATGTATTTTCTATATATACTGTATCCAGTTGTTCGATCAAGCTTTCTCATTTTATTGGTGATGGTAGGGGTCAATAATATCGTCCATCCCTGGGTGGCATAAACACTATAGCTTAACAACTGTGTTTATACCTTTTGCATAACTTAAACTAAACCAGCAGGGTAAATTTTAAGCTCAAACCTTGCGTTTCGAAATGTTTCTTTAAAACAAATAAACCCCATACACACCTGACATAAACATTAATCTCTATATATTAAATGGGAAAGGTTCTTAAACAGGTTTCTTTCCATATATATAAGATACTGGGGGCCGGGGGCCAAAAATGTAGTTTATTCTTTATATCGGCATCCTTCCGTTTTGGGAGACGCTGGTGCATCACTGTTGAGTTGGATTGCATTTCCTCGAGTGGCTGTGCAGTCCCATCCTTGAGTGACAGTCTTTACCACAGCTTTTACACACCAGTTCTGTGCTTCCAAATGTTTTTGCCTTTCTCCTAGCTCTTCTGTCTGTAGCCTCCTCCATCCTTCGCTCCTCGGCTACTATGACGACCTCTTTGACAACTGTGCGCCACGTAGATCGGTCTTCTGCCTTACACTTCCAGTCGCTTGTGCGTATTCTGGCTGCTTTCATGTCCCTTTGGCAGACATTTTTAAATCGCAGACGTGGGCGACCTGTCTTCCTCTTTCCCGATGCCGGTTCTCCATATAGGAGGTCCTTGGGGATGCGGCCAGGGCTCATTCTTTTAAATAGTCCTAGCCATCTCAGGCGTCTTTCACTAAGAATTGAGAACATGCTTTGGGTATTGGCACGCATTAGGACCTCGGTATTAGGCACTTTGTCTTGCCATTTATTGCGTAGGATGCGTGCAGGCATCTCAAGTGGAAGCTATTAAGCTTGCGCTCTTGTAATTTATAAGTGGTCCATGTCTCGCTCCCGTATAGCAGTGTACTAATGATGCAGGCTCTATAGACACACAATTTGGTTTTCTCCGTTAACTTGGTGTTTTTTTACAGACCCGTTTGCTTAATTTAGCCATTGTGGCAGCTGCCTTGCCAATTCTACTGTTTATTTCCGCTTAAATGGACAATGTATTGGAGACCTTGGAACCCAAGTAGGTGAAGCTGTCCACAACCTCCAAGTTTTCATTGTCGATATTGATGGTAGAAGGAGGTTGTGTGTCTTGGGCCATGATGTTTGTCTTTTTCAAGCTGATTTGCAGACCAAATTCTTTGCAGGCATTGGAGAAGCTTGACACGAGTTGTTGAAAACCAGATTCTGTGTGTGCTGTTAATGCCGCATCATCCGCAAAGAGTAGCTCACGAATTAGGATATCTGTCGTTTTGGTCTTGGCTCGGAGGCGGGCAGTGTTGAAAAGTCCTCCATCAGCTCTGGTGTATAACCAGATTCCATCACTGCTATACTTGAATGCGTATCGAAGCAGTACAGAGAGGAATATTGAGAACAGCGTTGGTGCAAGTACACAACCTTGTTTAACTCCGCTGCTGACTGGAAAGGCTTCTGACGTAACTCCATCGAAATGCACTGTGCCCTGCATATTTTCATGGAACTGTCTGATGATTGCGAGTAGGTGTGGGGGACAGCCGATTTTTACAAGGATTTGGAATAGCCCGTTGTGACTGACGAAATCAAAGGCTTTCGTAAGGTCCACAAAGGCAATGTATAGTGGCTTCTGTTGCTCTCTGCATTTTTCCTGGAGCTGCCGTATGGAGAACACCATGTCTATGGTAGACCGACCAGCCCGGAAACCTCACTGATATTCTGAATAGACACTGGATGCTAGACTCTGTAAACGTGTTAGTATGACACGGGCGAAGTCATTTCCTACAATACTAAGGAGTGAGATTCCACGATAGTTATAGCAGTCACTTCTATCGCCCCTGTTTATATATAGTGTCACTATATTTGCATCCTTTAGGTCTTCGGTGATATAGCCCTGTTCCCAGCAGAGGGACAGAAGCTCGTGCAATGGCTGGAGTAAAGCTTTCTTGCCCCTCTTTAGAGCTTCTGGTGGTATGCCATCATTCCTAGGGGCTTTTCCACAAGCAAGGCTGTCAATTGCTTTGCTCAGCTCTTCCTGTGTGGGCATGACATCAAGTTCTTCCATGAGTGGCATATCGGGGATGTCATCTAGAGCGGTGCTGGCGACTGTGGTAACTGTTGAGTACAGTTCCAGACAATGCTCAACCCACCGTTTTAGCTGTCCTGCCTGGTCTTGGATAATTTCTCCACTTTTGTACTTTATGGGGGAAACTTTGGAGCTCAAAGGGCCAGTTGCTCTTTTGATATTTTCGTACATGGCCTTGGCATTACCCATGTCTGCCGCTGATTGTATGCTGGAGCAGAGGTTAAGCCAGTAGTTATTGGCACATTGACGTGCAACTTTTTAGGCATGCGACTTTGCTGTTTTTAAGGCATGTAGGCTGTCGGTTGTGGGATATTCATTGTAGGCCATAAGAGCTCTCCTTTTGGCTTCAGTGACAGGTTTCATCTCGTCCCAATATTCATCAAAACAGTCCGTGTTTTTGTGAGATTTTTTTTTAATATGAGCTTTATAAAAAATAAAATAAAAAAATTCTCCTATTTCCCATGTAGGTAGAAGCATGAAACTTTCGGTGGTTGTTACGTAACATTCGGCGAAGGTAGCAGGTAAAAAAATTATGTAAATTATCTTTTACTGGGGGCCGGGGGCCCAAATGTAGTTTTTTTCTTATATTTAAAACTGACTCGACACTAATTCGCCAACTTCCCGTAAAGTTAGAAGCATGAAACATTGGGAACTTGCTGAATACACTATTAATGACGATAATTGGTGAAAAAAGTGTAAAAATTTCACTCATGGGTGGCCGGGGGCACCAAAACCAATTTTTCCTCATATGGGCTATATAAAACTGAATCAACAACAATTCCTCATATTCTCGTGTAGGTAGAAGCATGAAAATTTGGAAAGTCGTTGAGTACCCTCCCGCAAAGGTAACAGTCGAAAAAATAATTATCACTAACTGGAAGGGGGGGCGGGGGGCCAAAACGTATTTTTTTTCTTAAATGAGCTATATAAATCAGGCTCATCATTAAATCTCCTATTTCCTGTGTATGTAGAAGCATGAAACTTTGGGAAGTTGTTATGTACCCTCTCAAAATGGTAACTGGCAAAACATTCATAAAAATTATCACTCACTGGGTGGTCAGAGGCCTGAATGTTTTGTTTTTTTATATATAAAACTAACTCATCACTAATTCTCCAACTTACCGTGTAAGTAGAAGAATGAAACTTTTGGAAGTTTTTGAGTACCCTCGCGCGATGGTAGCATGCGAAAAAAATATATAATTATCACTCACTAGGGGGCCTTGGGCCAAAATGTAGGTTTTTACCTAATATGAGCTATTTAAGACAGACTCATCATTAAATATCAAATTTCCCGTTTACGTAGGAGCATAAAACTTTGGGAAGTTGTTGAGTACTCTCCCTCAATGATAACATACGAAAAAAAATTAAATTATCAGCTGGATAGGATGCAAATAAACCGTTTTGTACACTTCTACATGAAACCTTATTTTAAAACCGGGAAAGCCGGATACTTTCCCCTAGTTATATAATAAAACAACCCGTAAATAAAAACAAAGTTTTTGACTATAAATCCCTTATATAAAGAGACGTAAATAAAAGTATTGACTGTGTTCAATATAATACGCACCGCGCAACACACTAGCATAAACATTTACGGACTGAACGTGACTGAACTGCCCTTGCTGTAAAAACAAGGAGATGTGGTCATCGATGGCTGGAGGGAACTCCGGTGACCCATGGAGGTCAACTATAGCAGACGGGTTCATAGAGATACATATAGATAAACTAAAATTATATTAATTTAATTACGGTACACTCGATCGATCTGAAATTTTGATGCAATGCATTGTTAGGTGACGAATGTGTATGTGCAAAATTTGAGATCGATGGCATCATGAGAAGTGGGTCATTTTTAAAAACTTTTTTTTCCGCGCACGTGACAAACCACGACAAGACAGTGAAGTTAATATAAGGGATTTAAAAATATAACTACAGCATCATTAAAATGTAATGGAGTTATTTAATTTTTCATCAGTGTCTCTATTTCCTAACTTTTTAAAAAAGATTTAATAGTGGGACAAAGCGTAGAAGTTATTGAGCTGATGACGATGCTGTTTATTAGTTAGAAGCTGATAAATACAAAAAAACAATACAGGTGGGGAGGGCGCTTGTTTCAGCCAGGGGGAGTTAGTGATGGGAACAAGCTTCCAATGTGATCACTTCAGGTGTCTACTTCCTCCTGCTCTTCAAACTCTTGTCTTGTCCCTGATACCCTCGATGAGCAAGCTGACAGGCCATGTTTGCTCTTCGCAGAAGTATTTAGAAGCTATCAGAGTGTTCGTGGGAGCCTGAACCAGCAGCGTAAAAACGACTTTGCATCGGGGCAGTTGCCAAGGGCACCGACGCTAAATCCTTCAATAATCAATTTATTCTGTATAATTGAGTATTTTCCATATTTCTCAAGGCTGCAAAAAATGAATTAGCCAGGGGCGCGGAAAACCCAGTTACGCTTCAGGCCTGAACTATCAACGCTTTTATCGCTGGGACCTTGAGATAAAGAAGAACACAGGTTCTCGGATGAAGTTCGAGTGGCAGTGATAAGGTTTTAAGTCTATCGTTTACCTCAAGCGTATGCCGCTCGGTGCTGTTGGCGTACTCGTAACACAGCTGAAAGAACGCTTCTTGATAATTTCGAAGATGCGCATTTTCGCCCAACGGATCATACAGAAAATAAGAAAATCTAACGCCCTGGTGTGTTGAGTTGAACGGAATGGAAGTCAAAGTTGCGATTGAATTTCCGCGGATGTATTTTGAAGCCATATAGAAGTCTGTGAGAAAGGAAAAAATACATTTAGTCAAACGATATTAAGTGTTCATTGGCATTGAAGTGTTTGCTGATAGTGTCTATGGCAAATAGGGGCGTACCGGATTTCGGCTCCGGCCAATCCGGTATCTGGCCATTTTTACAAATCCGGCTTCTGCTCCGACAGAATTTCACTTCATAAATCCGGCCAAATCCGGCTGACCGGTTGAGCCATAAATCTATTTATATATGAGGGCTTAGGCCACGGCAAATCATAAATCTGGCCATTTTTAAATATCCGGCTCCGGACGGATTTCCCTTCATAAATCGGGTCAAATCCGGTCGGTTTTCAAAAATTTCAATCCTCAACACCCCTAATGGCACAAATTTGGCTCTTGCACTGGCTTTTAATTTTTCTGCTGAAATATACTTTTCTGAAAACTGTGTAACCTTTGCTACGGAATGTGGTAATATGCTATCTCAAAATAATATTTTACTCATGGCATTGAAATTGCAGTAAATTTTATGCAGTTTTTCTGTTCAACATTCTGCACTTATGATATGAGTGCTTTACCATTAGTAAATCCCTTTCCCGTGCTCTTGTATTCAACGGTATGGCCATGCTTCCCTTTGAATTTCGTATTCGTCCTCATCCATCCCGAGAGACCACGCCCAGGTTCAGGGGTCATCGTGTAACCACACATGAAGACGCTTTCAAAGTCACAGCTGACGCTTTTGTTCTTATCTTAGGAAAGGGGATATAGAGAAAAGCAGAGCGGTGTGTTTCTAGAGCGATCTAGGCATCAATATTATAAGTAACGGTATAATTTTCTAAAGAAATAATTTTGAAGGGAGAGAAAACGGACTCTTGAAAAGGAAATAAGCGAATACATTTTTAAAATATTTTACAACTATGCAATTTTTAAATTTAAAGTACTGTTTAAAAAAAAACTTAATCAATTATAAATCATAAACTATAATCTTTTGTGAGAGATTATTTTATCTCTTTCACACAAGCGCTTGGTCTTTTGGCTAGGGCTTGAGTCTGAGTTTGGTCTAACTTGCATGTCCTGATGTTGTGCCTTATTTGAAACTAGCAACAAAGCCCGTCTAAGGACGGGAATAACTGTAGGGTGACCTGTGAAGTTCATGGTACAACAGCACAATATCCACATCAACTGACTCCAGTCGTCGTTTCAACCAGAGGCTTTGTCCAGAGACCCTACATCCCTCCACCCACGTCTGTCCAGAGACCCTACCTCCACCCCACACCGTGGTCTGTCCAGAGACCCCACCTCCCCCCACACCGCGGTCTGTCCCTAGACCCTACCTCCCCCACACCGCGGTCTGTCCCGAGACCCTACCTCCCTCCACCCACGTCAGTCCAGTGGCCTACCTCCCCCCACACTGCGGTCTGTCCAGAGACTCTACCTCCCCCCACACTGATGTCTGTCCAGAGACCTTAGCCTGCCCACACCACTGTCTGTTGCGAGACCCTACCTCCCCCCCACACCGTGGTCTGTCCAGAGACCCCACCTCCCCCACACCGTGGTCTGTCCCTAGACGCTAACTCCCCCCACACCGCGGTCTGTCCCGAGCCCCTACCTCCCTCCACCCACGTCAGTCAAGCGGCCTACATCCCCCCACACCGCGGTCTGTCCAGAGACCTTAGCCTCCCCACACCACGGTCTGTTGCGAGACCCTACCACCCTCCACACCGTGGTCTGTCCAGAGACCCCACCTCCCCCAGACCGTGGTCTGTCCAAACACCCTAACCCCCACCACCGCGATTTGTCGAGAGACCCACCGTCTCGACCGGCCATATGTGTGTATCACGTCAAAAATACTATACAATAATATAGTTATAATAAATTACCCATAAAAACAAAGTTTTTGACTATAAATCCCAACGCGTACCTATCAAGAAAAACTCTTGGCAAAAAAAAACTGCACCAAAAATAACTTGTTTTGAACGTCGTTCAATATGTAAATGAGATTTTATTTTTATACGCTGGTGATGGGCTGTAGGAGTCTGTAGGAGTTTGAGGGACCAATCGCTATCGATGAACGCACAGAAAATTGCCTTTTATTATATAGGATAATAATTACATGTTGACTTTCAATACATGACAATGCGTTTGTCAACCACGTATGCCAGTTCAAATGAATCTCAAACTCTCACTACAATGTGTTCGAATTTTATCATTAATTCTGACCTCATACTTAACACACAAAAAATACTTGAGTATTAAACACTAACCACACACTCCTGCCTCGTCCATTCCATATTGGCAATCCCGTTTTCCATCACAAATTTTTTCTTTGGGAACACACATTCCAGACAAACATCGAAGTTCTTCTGAAGTACAGTCTGCAACAAATCATTTATTCCGTAAATTATTATATTCTTTTATTTTTAAATCGTTAAATCTTTGCAGGCGCGTTTCAGTTCTCCCGACACGAACTGAGAACTGGTTGTTACGTCGAGCCACTGTTGGGACGGCCTAGAGCAGTGATGGCGAACTTATGGCACGTGTGCCACAGTCGGCACGCAAAGCCTCATCAGCCGGAACGCGACTAAAATATTAATTCCTTCATCAAATCAGCTAAGCCAAACCCACACTTTCGGGCTTCGTTGGAGTGTTGGCACTTTGCTATAAATAAGTGGATTTTTGGTTTGAATTTTGGCCACGCGGCCCCAAAAACGGTCGCCACCAATGCTCAAGATTTTTTTTTAGTCAGATGTTGTCCCATTTCCCGCGAGGTCCCGTTTTTTTGTTTCTATGACGCATCTGATTTATATGATTCTCTTACTGGCGGGCTTATGAAGGCGTCTACAAAACATGACTGAGCTTCGTCTATTTAAATAGTGCAAACTCTTTTTTTACGACTTTCATGAGCAAGCAGAGATTTTTTTAAAAAATTACAATATAAATATCATTTACATTTTTCTAGAGACTTTCCAAGTAATCTTTAAAAAAAATGTATTTCATTATATTTAAAACGAAAATTTTGTGAACAGTGAAGGATTCACAAGAAAATCAAAGTTTTTTGGGAATAATGTTGAAACTTGATTAAACGGAAGGGTGATAGTCGGATAATGAGAACAATCATAAAAACGTATGGAAGAAAGCAAAAATCTTTCGTCAATAATTTAAGCAAAAGACTTACGTTTACAAATCGAACCATTTAGAATGACTTCTTTTGTTATTTTTTAAAACTAAAAACAAAAGAAAACAAGCCAATTAAAACTGAATATAGAAAATTCTCAAAGAGTGAAAAAATATCTATCTATTTATCTATCTGAACTGAACTATTTTTGCAATTCACATGCAAATATAAACTTAGAGAACAAAACATAATTGCAAACACATTTACTAAGTCTATCTATTCTTAGTAAATGTGTTTGCAATTATGTTTTGTTCTCTAAGTTTTATATTTGCATGTGAATTGCAAAAATAGTTCAGTTCAGTTGCAGATTTAAGCTTAAAGTAACTAAAACATTGGTTGAACAGAAGTGGTGTACCCGATTTCTGCTCCAGGAAAATCCGGAATTCGACAATTTTTACAAATCTTGCCGGCCGGATCTCACTGCATAAATCCAGAAAAATCCGGTTCCGGTCGGATTTTAAAAAATTTGAATATGTATTTATGGGAGTACCGGATTTAGGTTCCGGCAAATCCAGACATTTTACAAAACCGGCTCCGGGCGTATCTCAATGCATAAATCAGGCCAAATCCGGTTCCAAATGGAATTTCAAAAATTTGAATTCGGCACGCACAGCCCTATTGAATTTTAGCTTGTTGTCTATCACAAGGGTTGACAAGCCATGCAGTGTGAAGCAAAAGTTGTTTTTTTTAACAACGTCGAGCCTTTTAATTAAAGCGTTTTGATGCAAACCCTTAAAACCCAGATAAAAACAAATGACACAATTATGGATTGCCTTACTGCAGTTCATTTCGTCTGTCCTTGCTCTACAGTCCACTTTTCTGTCGCAGACTTTAGTAATCGGAACACATCTATCTTCATCTCGACACAATAGCCGTCCCTTTTTACACGCTTAGGAAACGGGTGAGTATGCGAAAATTCTCTTAGAAAATTACATTTTAAAGAAGAAAAAAAACAATAATGTTATTACTAGCTGATAATACAAATAAAGGCGACACAGCATCGGGTACAAAATTAGAGTTTCCTTGTGCCAGGCACTTTAGAATGATAAATAAAAGAAATATGTTGAATAACTTACTCATTATTCAAAGACTTTTACTACAAGAAAGAAAACACTTCTGAACTATTTTCCCTATAATCAGATTAGTAACAAGATTCAAAGTGAAATAATACAGCTTAAAGGTTAATTGCTTTACTACTTTAAATACAGACTTAACGGTTAAAATATTGACAAACAGAAAACAACATTTAATCAGTCACGTTTAGGCGTTGTAGAAAAATTCAACCACCACAGGCTAATGAAGTTTAATAATAACACAATCGTTGGTAGTGCACACTGAACGAAGCAATGAGAACGTAGGGAGAAGAACGAGTGATGGTGCGCAAAAGAAATATAGAATGCGCTGGATAGTTATGTTCTAGAGTGCGTGAGCATGATCTTTTTCTTATTCAGTATGCAAGAAAAAACACATAAAAATTCTCGTTCTAACCGTCAAGAACTCGGAAGTGGAAGAAGCTGACTGATTGAACCAGGAAAACCAACACTCTTGCAAGATTTAAAACTATAATACAAATGCAAAAATAGACATAAACCATGGATAAGCTTAGGACCCTATATTGAAGGATCGTCTGTAATAGATAAGATAAGATAGCTGAATCAAGTTGTGTTTAGCTGCTTAACAATCACTTTCACCCAGGGACGTACCAAGATTGCACGGTGCCCCTGGGTGCAATTGCATCGTGCCCCTGGGTGCAATTGCACCTGGGGCCCGGTCCAGCCACCTTTATTATTCAATAAAATAAGTTTGGGGCCCTTAATTCATCGGGCTGTACTCAAGTGTTCCATAAACGAAGAGTTCAACAAGATACTTACCGCATCCACCAGGGGAGATGCTGATGTCGTCCAGCAACAATTGACCGCCAACACCAAGGTCCCCCTGCACGTTCTCAACGCTAAAGTACAAAGTTGCTCTTTTACGATAGATGTTTCCGAGCCTCAACTCTACGTCACGCCAAACACCCTGTTTGACTGACACTGGATAATTCAGTAACTTTCGAGCGCCGGCTTTTACGAAAACCTACAGAGAAAGAAAGTTCAGTTGTGTAACAGACAAAATGGCCGCACAGGGTAAAATCACGAGGAGCGGTTGCAATTTTGCTCAGTGTGGAACAATCATTGGGTTAGTCATGATAATTTTTCTATTGTTTAAGAATTTGCTTATATAATTAGTAGCAGTAAAGTATAATTAATGCATATCGAACGATGCAAATGCCTTAGTTTGTTAAGAGAACTTGAGCCCCGGTCTTTCTTTTGTATTACTACGCATTTTATTACTCTCGAGCTAGAGTGAAAGAAAAAAATATTCCGCAAATTTGAAAAGACAAATTAATAAATATTTTTAAAAAATAGTTGTAAATAAATCTGTATAGTAAATAGGAAGCAGAATATCTCAGAAATTATTGTCCGCCTCTTCTTTGAAAAGTCAGTGGCGTGTCGCATAAAAGTTCTACGTTCCCACGGCCCGTAAAGGAATGAGTGATTAGAAAAAAAATAAAAAAATTCAAAACTGAATTAGAATTATGTTAAAATATCATTTGAAAGATAATTTATTGTTAGTATAAGTTATGTGGAAGCAACGAAATCTTTGATTTGAAAAACAAATACTTGTATTTGTATATACCTACTAATAAGAATGGTGTTAAGTTTTATTGGCATTGCCATGCAATGTGACCCAATGTTAATAACAACACAATGTAGTGCCAAAATGTAACTGAATCTGAAAGCTCTACACACTTATCATTGAAGTCTGTCTGGAGAGAATCACTTTACGGCAACATTTTTCAACTCAAAAAGACAATACATTTTTTTTTGTAGACGGATGATTTCCTTTTCCTTTCTGAAAGAAAGACACACACACACACACACACACACACACAAATGTGTAAGGACAAAAGAAACCAGCAGAAATCACAAATATATATGTGTCAGAAATTAGCTAAGGCTGTTGCTATACTGGAGCCGGAATTCGACACCACCGTATTCGCCCGCATCTTTTGAAAAAAAACAAGTGCCATAAGATGGTGTGCATGGTTACATTTTGCTCAGTGCACGGCCGTGCAAGCCAGTCGGGAAAAACATTTTATTCCGATGCGCGTACGGCCGTAAACTGCAGCGTCCAATTCCCGTTCCAGTGTTGCCGCAGCCTTAATGCTAATATTTTCTTCTTCTAAGTGTGAAAAGAAATTGAAAGTTTGTATAATTAAATTTTTAAAGATTTTGTAAAGCTTTCTACTATGGTCAAGTTTGTGGTCAACACCGAAAGATTAATCGTTCAAGCAATCGGGCAAATTTACTTAAACATTGAGCCTACCACCAAAGTCAGGTTCGCTGTTGATGCACAGTAGAAGCGCAGACAGTGTGTGGTAGAATTGAGATACAGGTTTTGAGCCATGAACACTTTGTTGGTATTCCATTTGTTGATGTTGAGACTCAGCATCGTTCCTGTCCGTTATTGGAATTAAATGTTATTTTTAAATTTTAAATAAGAAAAACCCGTAAAAACCAAGATTTTCACTATAAATCCTTTATGTACGAGACGTAACTAAAAGAATGTTCATTATAATACGCAGCGCCAGACCATCCAGAAATACAAAATTGCAGTTGAGTCGTAAAACATGTTTAATATAGTGCGCACCGATCAGAAATATGTTTATAAAAAGAGCTGTCAATAAAATACGCACCTTGTTGCGCGACAGAAAGGTTGTTCAATATAATACGCACCGCGACGCTCTATCTCAAAAAATAGCATGATACATAGGAATAAATAAAATAATCTAAAAAATCAATACTATAATTACGGTACATGCGATCGATCTGAAATTTTGATACATTGTTTTTATCATCGGTACAAAACTGCATTCAAAATTTCAGGTCGCTATCTTGCGAGCAAGTGGGTTAAAAATCGATCAAAAGTTTTGGCGACAAGGTCGGTCGGTCGGTCGGTCGGTCGGTCGGTCGGCCGCAGACACCACGAGTTAATATAAAGGATTTAAAAAGCAGATTTCATTTAAAAATAACACAATATATTTCGTGCTTATGAAATGACCTTAAACTATTATTTAAATCTTTTTAAAATTAATAAAGTACCACAAGCACAAAATTTAACAGCACCGAGGCTAGTAACTATCCTGTCAAAAATTGCCTCTTCTAAGCTATACAGACGATTATGTACAGAGAAATATTGCGTCCACAGACTTTTGTCAATTGACGCCGAGTTCATGGGCCACGGCTACGTGGGCTCCACGCATTATCCAACGGTCTTTGTTTCCCTAACTAGTGTTAGCTGCCCATTTTGAGCTGGGTGGACTCAGGGACGCCCGTGGCCGCAAGAGCATATCCCTGTCTTAAAGGGGATCGAACTCGTGAGAATCGGTGCACCACCCGAGCACGCATTCCACTCTGCCACTGTGCCCTTTCTATTATCCGTCCTGGCGTATTATTACTGCCACAGAGTTCTCTTACCCCAGTTCTTGACCTTATTTCACTTTCTTTTGGTATCAACCTTAAATTCGGCTCTGTTCCATTTATGTCCAGCCAGTGCTAAATGCATGCCAGGAAGCTAACATACTCCAGATTACAATTTTCCACTCCTATCTTTATAAGAACATGTTCACAAAAAATAATAAACTGTTCGCTTTACTCCTCATCACTGGGGAAGGAGTATCACATCTAAATCTAAGAACGCGATGGTCGAGTGGCAGCGCGCTCGATGGCATACCGATGGTCATGGGCTCGAATCCATGTCAGGCAAGGATTTGTTCCCGGGGCCTAGGGCGTCCCTGAGTCACCCAGCTCCGAATGGGTACCTAACACTAGTTAGGCGGCTGGGTAATGCCTGGAACCCACAAAGCCGTGGCCTGTGACAGCTGCATCACTTGCCAACAGATCATCTGTCATGGTCTGTGGACGCAATAAATCTTCTGCATAGAAGGAGCGTCTGTATTGATAAGACATAAGACAAGAACAAACCACATAATGTTCACTCAGAGATTTTATTGCATTCCTGAATAAGAAAACGTTTTCTGTGGCATAGATCTCGTCTTTTTTTTTACCTTTGATGTCTTAATAGTTCGAGAACTTTGCCAAACCCATTAAAACAAGTCGAAATAATTTTTATATGAGCACAAATGAAGAGATGCACATTTTCTTTTTAATTTTCTGATTTTTTTAAATATTCACAAAAAACATCACAGATGATGCGAGCTCAATATTTTCCAGATAAAGTAGATAGTATTATTTAAAATAATTTTTAGCTTTACATCACAGAATTTACTATTATTAAACATATAGGGAAATGAAGACCTATTAGGACGAAACAATTTATTGATTTATTATAATTAGCGTGGAAAGAATTTGTCTCGTATAATTTTAACATCTACATCAGTGCTTCTCAAACTTTTTAGTATGGTGACCAGTGCACTAATTTTCCTGTACTGACATGGTAGCGAAATGTAATCTGTTTTATTTTATTCGCTTCATTTCATGCGCTTATTGCCGAAAGATTGACAGTTTCTATAAGGTTAGTATTAATAGATGAAAAGGGAGGATTATAATGACATTTTCTGTCCCTTTTTGATAACTTCTGCGGACCGGTTTGTGGATGGACCACGGACCGGCATTGGTCCACAGACCGCCACTTTGAGAAGCACTAATCCACATTATCAAATTAGGTTTTCATCAGAACCTTCAGTGTCTCAGTATATTTGTTGTCTTACAGTTTACATTTAAAAAATGCACATGCTGCATTCCTTTATACATATGGCTGTATACTTGTTATGAATCAATTTTTCATTCGACACATCACGCGCTTCATGGCTTCATACTCGTTATATTTCAATTGACATATAACTATTTTCTACACATCTTCGTGTTCGTGCTATTACTATTTAGAAAGAAATGCTTTACCAGATGCGTTCCCAAAAGTGTGATCGCTAATGTTAGATCTGGTCATGCTTGAGTTAACGATCTTCAAATCACTGACAAATTCCTCATCGTCCGATTGAAGCTGGCCACACGTGTTGCCGTTCTCAAAGTCACACTTGAATTCACGCCCTTAAAATAAGGGAGTTAAATAATCTATAAAACGATCGAATGATTGTCTTAATGAAATTATTATTTTTTGAAATACTTACGGCGGCTGGATAGCGAAGTCAATAGTGCGCTCTCCTCTCAAATTGAGGGGCGTGGGATCGATTCCACGTTAAAGCCACTATAAAAATGTTGATGAATGACTAACGCTAAGAAAGTCCTCCGCTGACCTGGAGAGGGGTGGGCGCCGAGAATGCTCTAATTAGAACCCCATACGACTACGGGGTTATAACGACCACGAGGTTATGGGACTAAAAGACCCGTTTGTGCTTAGTGATCTTGTATAAGTAGGTTTAAATATGTTGAATAGGTAAAATATTTTTTTAAAGTTTTACTTTTATTTCATTAAGCACTTTCCCCTTTGGCGATGTCATGCAAATGACAGACAGTAGGTGTAAATATTGTTGGGACTCATCCAAGTTTACTTGTTTCAGATTTAAAAATAAGTTTGTCTTTTAAAGACCAGTTTGTAGAAATCTATGAGTAGTTTTAATTAATTAAAACTCACACAGAGGTTGTTTTTTTTCTTCAAAAAACGTGATGATTTTTTTTACTTGCCTAAGAATGTATATTTATCACAAAAGAAATTGATTGTAAAAATAACGATTTGCGTCTGAAAATCTGAAATCAAAGCAAAACATATCTGCAGTGTGTGTAAAACTTATGTGAAGCGTGTGAGCCAGAGACTCTACACGCTTCACATAAGTTTTTCTTTAACTGTGTAAATCCGTTTGTGTATGTTCAGGTGCCGAGGAAGGCTTTTTGTCGATACCTTCATTGTTTTATTTCCTCTTTCTCAGAATCACTATGACTCTTTTTTAAAATTCCAATTTCTGAAACAGTCTGAGTTTATCATGAGAACGTCTTGAACAAAAATTAAATTCACTTGCCGTATAAGAATAGAGCATCTATATTTAATTAATCTATAACATTGCTTGTTGAAATATAACATTATCTGCTACAGTTAAACATCGTTTTGGTACCATTCTAAGATTATCCAGTACAAATTTAAGAATATTTTAAGTATTATCTCAGATAATCTATCGTTTACATAAGATTGTTGTGTTCATTTCCGTCTTATATTATTAACACAAAGAAACCTTGTATTAATAAACGCTCAACATTAAGATAATATTTTTTTTTCTTTTAAACTTAATCTCATAATATTTAGTACACCATTAAGTGTACATTGGCTGATCTAAATTATCATATTACTCAGACAATATTAAAATAAATTAAACACTTACATTTGATCACCTAAAAACAAGCATGCTGTTATTGCTGCACTAAATAATGTTTTAATACAAATTATATATATTCTAATCTACCTATGATTTTATTTTAATAAATGATTTTTATAAAATTTTCTAAAACTTAGATTTTACACATAAATTAATTTAACGATTTCTATTTAAAAAATCTGATTTTACTCTAAAGGTATAAAATTGGTTAATAATAATAAACAATCAAGGATTTGTTCCCGGGGCCTAGGGCGTCACTGAGTCAACCCAGCTCCGAATTGGTATCTAACATTTGTTAGGGAAATAAAGGCGGCTGGGTAATGCGTGGAACCCTTATAGCCGAGGCTTTGTGAACGCTGCGTCATTTGCCAACAGACCGGCATGGTCTGTGGACGCATTAATCTTCTTTATAGAAGGAGCGTCTGTATAGATAAGACACAATTATTTTTTTACTAATCTGCTATAAATTGATATTAACATAAGATAAAATCGTACTAATTTTAGTCATGTAATAATAATATACTGAGTTTATTTTATTGTCATCTACAATTAACAAAATAAAAACCGTTTTAACGTCTCTTGTAAGTCATATAGTAATAACAATTATTCCTATTCAACTATCTTTAATATATTTAATAGAAAATGAGGAAATAGTTATTTACCAAATGTAGTTGGTTCTAAAATACGAATACTTTATACTAATCTCAATTATTGTTTAGTAACATACAAATAGTAGTTTCTCCTACAAAAAGGTCTGTATCTTAAAAATTTGATTGCTTTGAATTAATCTAATACGTATACTAAAAAAGTAAGATGATATTTACAAACTTAATAACTCTTTTTCAAAAAGTAATAATATTTAATATATATAGTATTCTCTAACGCTTTTCATGTTAAAAATTGAACACATATAATATAGAGAAAATGGAATTTTAAGAAGAGTTAGTTCACTGCTATTATAAGCAACTATTACTTAAATAAGCTTACTTTGTATTAATCTATCATATCTACTGTTTACTTAAAATAATATGTGAGAGTAATGTAATCTTTACTTTTACACCATTCATCCACATTAACGTTATCACAGTCAGCGACCACATTACATTGTGTTGACAAGGGGAGGCAATTGGAAACTTTCCCTGTACTGCACGAGTATTCCTTCTTCAGACAATCTTAAAAATAAATAATTAACAACGTAAGATTTTAAATCATTAACAACAAATTCTTATATATAAGGGGCCGTCCATAAGGTACGTCACACTCCAGAGGGGGGGAGGGGTGTAAGAAAGTGTGACAGTTTGTGACAGGGGTGAGGGGGGGGGTCCGGCCATGTGTGACATCACGGTTTTTTATATTTAATTTTAATTATTTTGTTAATTAAAAAAAAATATTTTTGTTCGAAGGTGTGCCGTACTTTAGGGGGGGGGGCGAGATTTGTGACAGTTTGTGACAGGGGGTGGGGGTTAAAAATTGTCAAAAATAGCGTGACGTACTTTATGCACGGCCCCTAAATAAATTAAATGTTTTAATGAATATTTTAAAGTGTTAACGAAACTTATTTGCTCATCTCTTAATTTAAAAATTTTTGTTTAACTTAAATTATTTGTGTCCATAGATCTATATCCACCCACCAAACCAATACATTTCCTGGAAATTCATCTACTAGTGCACCAATCTAATTAGCCCTTGTCCACCAATCTAATTAGCCCTTGTCCACCAACCTAATAAGCACTTGTCCACCAATCTAATTAGCCCTTGTCCACCAATCTAATTAACCCTTGTCCACCAATCTAATTAACCCTTGTCCACCAATCTAATTAACCCTTGTCCATCAATCTAATTAACCCTTGTCCACCAATCTATTTAGCAATTGTCAACCAATCTAATTAACCCTTGTCCACCAATCTAATTAACCCTTGTCCACCAATCTAATTAACCCCTGTCCACCAATCTAATTAACCCTTGTCCACCAATCTAATTAGCAATTGTCCATCTAATTAGCCCTTGTCAACCAATCTAATTAGCCATTGTCCACCAATCTAATTAGCCCTTGTCCACCAATCTAATTAGCCCTTGTCCACCAATCTAATTAGCCCTTGTCAACCAATCTAATTAACCCCTGTCCACCAATCTAATTAACCCTTGTCCACCAATCTAATTAGCAATTGTCCATCTAATTAGCCCTTGTCAACCAATCTAATTAGCCATTGTCCACCAATCTAATTAGCCCTTGTCCACCAATCTAATTAGCCCTTGTCAACCAATCTAATTAACCCTTGTTCACCAATCTAATTAGCCCTTGTCCACCAACCTATTGCTATGAGGTTACTTATAAAATAATATCCTTACTGTTTCGTCTGCATTTGCCCTCGAGTAGCCAAATATCATCAATAGAGAAGACACCTTCGTAAGTCCGGACAATAATCTGTACTTGACCAGACTGGACGTCAAATGTCTCCATGTACCACCCACTCTTCCTACTTTTCCTACTCTTACTCTTACTCTTTTTCTTTTGGAATAGATTAACCTATTTAATTATGACATCTCAGAAATCTAATATATAAAGCTCAGTTGGTGTTTGTATGTTTGTATGTTTGTACGTATTAACAAAAGTTGACTAAATGTAATGAAGTGATCCTGAAAACGCTTAATTAATATGAATTGCGAATTGAATATGTTTTTATGTTCATTCCTTTGAATTGCCAAGGCCATTTCTAAAATTGCCTTTGAATCATTTTTAAGATGCGCTTATTAACAGACGGTTGAACCTTTTTTTTTCTTTTTTTTTCAGATATATAATCTGGTGTGTGTGTGTGTGTATTGAATATAATTTTAAAAATTTGATGCCTTATCCGAAATAGGGAACAAAAAAAAAGGTTCCTTTTTGAAATTATACACATTGCTTATAAACCGTAAATATAAATCGTAAAATATAGAGACATAAAAACTGTTAAATATTATTTCCCTGTTAAAACAATTGTGAATACGTCAAAAGGAGGAGTTATTTTGTTCCAGTACATTTACTTTATAACAAGACTTTATTTTATGCTGCCAGCTTTCTATATCGTCTAAATATGGTGTGCACATTTTTTATATCATTTTAATACGACCGTTTTAAAAAAAAAGTATTTTAGAAAGTACATTTATAATTTTGTTTATTTGCGCTATGAGTCACTTAGCGTTTGCCTTTTAAAGGGATAGTGCCACATGTTCTTTATCACATAGACTTGGTTACAAATATTATATAACTTACAATTGTGCTAAGATGCAGTTTCGTAATTATATATTAAAGTTTTGAGGGACGAGGGTGGTAGAGCTCTTTCGGAAAACCTATAAGTTATGTTAATTTTGTACAAGTGGGAATGAAATTGTAAATTTAGTTATTATGGTCGGCAAGAATCATTATTTAATAAATCATATCTTTTAAATAGTAAGGTTATGTTAAAAGGCACTGCATTAAGTGAAAACAACTCACGCGGTATAATGGCATATCTCTATTCCTCATAAGATTTTAACTAAATAGAGGAATCTGAAATTTAACTTGGAAAATAAAAATTGTAATAACCAGCAACTGATACTTGGATAAAGGGTCCGCACACTCCCGCTACAAAGTGCGGGTATTTTTCTAGTACACAATAAGTATGCGATGATCTGGCAGTCTCATAATATACAGTTAATAAAAAGAAAGGGGGAAACTTTGCCTTCTTTGCGAGAAAATTATTTTCTTTCTTCTGAAAAATTTAAAATTATATTAAACGCCTGAGGTTTAACGTAAAATGAGATGTTAAAATACTAATTTACAGAGACTTGTAAAAAAAATAATTTTACGACTAGATTTATGGCTAAATGACACACTGGAATGCGTGTTTTGTGAAGCAAGTTTCGACGGTGGTTAGCGTGTTCCCGGCAAAGCTGAAATGAACAGTGTTGGAGACCGAGTAACCCACACCAGACCCTGGCGACTTAAATGAGGGGAGATCAATGCTCTATCCTTTCCTACACTAATTCAGGGTTTCACCGCATCTAAGTGTTTTTTTTTATTATTTCGTTTTATTCGTTTCATTTGTGAACTATTTGTCCGTTGAAGAAGGCTCTTTGCCGAAACATTCGCTGTTGTGTTACGTCCTGTCAGGCCTAATAATACCCTGTTTTTATATTATACATTTACCTAGTTTTTTTTAAAATAAACTCCATTCACTTGAGTACCATTTAATGTAAGAAAACTTACCTTTCTATAATTAACAACTGGCTTCATATACCTTCCATCATAGTAATATACCACGGTGCCAAGAGGGTGGCTACCACGTAAGAAGTAGTGAAAGCGCACACAGTGCGGGCCTGCCACGTTTATCAATGGAGATTTCATGTATGAATATGGTGATATAGAGATCCAATGGCCTAGATAGAGAAGGAAGGATTATTTTTTCTTTTTTTTTAAACAGAACCAGTTACCTTAGACGGGCAAAGAGCAACTGATAAACTTAAATTAATCGGATAATTTTGTGCAAAATAATTCCAAATAATCTACTGTAGCAAAGGTGATTCTTGCGTGCAAAGTGATTGTTTCCCGCAGATTGCGAAATGTTACAGAGAAATCTTCAAGTTTTTGGGAAAGACAAACCAGCTTGATCTCAGGCGTTAGGAATAAGAACTCTTGTTTAGGACGGGTGATGGCGACGAGTTATCAGTCCTGGGTTCCATAAGTGAACTAATTAATCTAAGCCATAGGAAATGTTACATTTGATGAGATCTCCGTTTAGGACGGGTGATGGCGACGAGTTATCAGTCCTGGGTTCCATTAGTGAACTAATTAATCTAAGCCATAGGAAATGTTACAATTGATAAGATCTCCGTTTGACTTTAGAATTGCCGCGCAACAAAATTTGGATCCCATCAGTGTTTGTATGGTATACAGTGAAAGTTGTGCAACTTTGCAGGCGATTTTTTTTGTTTCGCACACTGACTAACGAACAGAACAGAGAACATTATCACGGGACAGCGTAGGACGCCATAATCTTCTCTATAGAATGAGAGTCTGTAGTTTATTAGAAAAGGTATGAATTCAGGAGTCTACTCGAAAAAGGGACTATCACCAAACTTGAGGGACTCCGTTCCCCAGCAAATGTTAATTTTCAACTGACATGAGTCTTGACGTACACACCATTCGCATTTCTTTGGGATCACGGGCTGGGTAAGCTATAGACCATCTTTTGACACCTATGACTTTGGTGATTGTAAGACTGTACTTTGCAGAGCATGACATCTGCATTCAAATTAAAGCTACCACATTCGTGAGGATACCAAAATCTCCGCATGCTTCACATTTTTTTCCTCATTCTGTGTTAGTCTTTCGTGCTGTAAAGTGAATGTTTTGTGATTTTTTTTTAAATTTTATATTCACCCTTTCGAAACTGTGTAGGTATTATAGAATTTTACTCAAAACGAGAAAAGGGAAGACGCCTCAAAGAAACCAACGCCCTAATATACTTGTTTTTTGAAAATCATCTGCACGGGAATGCAGCTAGTACAGGCATATTTCTAATATTTATTAAAAGAACCAAAACAAATAGGATATATTATTTTTGTTTCATCACCAGAAAGTAACATATTGAAAATATTTATTTACATCATTATATTAACCTCTCAGAAAACTAACCATTTGTTTTTAGAAATACCTTTGTGCATACATCATAAAAATACCTGGGTATTTGCCAACGGTGTGGTCGAACAGTGGATATTGGATGCTTAGATCGACGCCATTCGTTAAATGTTTCCAGTTGTGTCCAAACATCTTGTAACCACACAGAAACGGTTCGTCGAATGAGCAGCTAAAGTTAACACCTAAATAAACACAAAAAAGATGTTTTATTTCAGTTCAATTTGTGCCTTTAAAAATTTGGTTGTAAAATTCAAGCATTAGTTTTAGAAATTACGAGACTAGCTATTAATAGGTCGATAAAATTTTACCTTAAAATTAAAATCAATGCGAAAAAATATTTATTGAAATCTCAGTTTTGTCCATGCTTCTTTGGTTTCACAGCCATCTAAAGGACATAAACGCTATCACACACATCGTTCAATATAAACTAATGTTTAAGGGGTTAAAAGTGGAAGGGGGACTCTTTTCTGCACCCTTCCATGACGAATGTCTAATTTCAGTTGAACTAACTGCAATAAACGAGCACGTGACTCCAAAGATTGGCGCAAGAGTAATGGCTATAAATAACCCACCTAATATGGTGGCGGCATGCAATCAAAGTACTTGAGAATGCACGAAATCAAGTTAAGCTATCAATATACATACTTCCCGTTGTCTGTATGTATGTATGGGTGTAATTAGGTGGCGCTGCGATCTATTTAGAAAACAGCGCACCACATAACTGCACCAAAAAAAAAGAACTCTTTTCGAACGGTCGTATTAAATTATTCAATAGGGAAAGAAATGAATAAAATAAAAGTAAATAAAATAACGGAAAGTTCTGTATTAGACGCTTTTTAAAAATCTGATGTGTGTTTATTTTTTGAAAACTTCCGTCATTTTTGACGGGTGATACACTAGTATTTTAAGAATTCCTGTTTCTGTTACCACATAATGTATACGACCATTCGCCTTCACCATGAACGCGAAAACATTAAAAAGTTTCAGTTCCAATCCTTATTTACTTATTACACTACAAACGAGTTACATCAGCATATTTAAACTTAGTTTTAAATTAAATGAAATGAAACGAGCACGCATCATTCAGACTTTTGTAATTTAATATAGTATGCACCAATCAGACTTGTCTTATTTCACACAGTGCGCACGAGCGCGTTTGTGTAATTATAGATTACTAGGGGCAAGTACCCGGCTCCCGCCCGGGTTTAACAACAACAGCAACAAAACAAAAACAACAAAAACAACAACAAAACAACAAAAACAAAACAACAACAAAAACAACAAAACAACAAAAACAAAACAACAACAAAAACAACAAAAACAACAACAAAACAACAAAAACAAAACAACAACAAAACAACAACTACAACAACAACAACAAAACAACAACTACAACAACAACAGCAACAACAACAAAGCAACAACAACAAAACAACAAATACAACAGCAACAACAACAAAGCAACAACAACATGAAGGACATTGTCGTCGCAGGGCAAGGGATGTGGACAACAACAACAACAGCAAAAACAACACAAAAGCAACAACAGCAACAACAACAGCAACAACAACAAAAACAACAACAGCAACAACAACAAAAACAAAACAACAACAAAAACATCAACAACAAAACAACAACAAAACAACAACTACAACAACAACAGCAACAACAACAAAGCAACAACAACAAAACAACAACTACAACAACAAAAGCAACAACAACAAAGCAACAACAACAAAAAAAATTATTTTATGGCGATAATCGCCTTCTTGTTAATCTCGACACCAAAATGTTTATTAATTTGCGTCATTATTTTACGTCTTAATTTTCAATAATTTTTATTTTATATAGCTCATATAGGGAAAAACTACATTTTGGGCCCCCGGGCCCCAGTATCTTATATATATGGAACGAAACCTGTTTAATAACCCTTCCGGTATAATTTTGTGTACGTGTACCAAATTTCACGTTATTTGGTTGTCTGGATCTTGAGTTATTAGGGAACAGACAGACAACAAATGCGGCTTATATATATAGAGATTTCTGCTTCGTCCGTGATACATGTATTCATAATATCCTTGAGTCGTTTGTGTCATGATCCAGCAACGCATAACAGGAAAACATCGTTAGAAATGTGAGTAGTTAGCATATGAAACCAAGACACATATCCACCCACCACCACATTTTTTGACCTCATCGCTGTTGTCGCCGCAGTCGTCGATGTTGTTACACTCCCAGTGACGGTGCACCAAACAGCGTCCGTTGTCACAGTTGAAGACGCACGCTGTGGAATAAAACAGTCGAAGAAACGGACGCTCATGTACCTCGTTGTTATTGTAACTGTAAGGTTTTTTTTCCATTTTTTTATATTTCTTCTTTAATACTCCATCGCTAACAGCAGTTTTAAACTTAGAAAATGTTATCTGTTAACGAGCAACAACGCCCGTCCAAGGACGTTCCGCCACCGTTCGGTGGCATGTTGTAACTCCCCTCCAACAGCCGTCTCGACCGGCATTACATGTGCATCGCGTCAAAAATACTATTCATTATAGTTAAAATATATAACTCGTAAAAACAGAGCTTTTGACTATAAATCCCAACGCGCATAAATCAAAATAAAGTCTTGGAAGAAATACTGCACCAAAAATAACTCGCTTTGAACGTCCGCGTAAATGGCGTAAACGTGTTCAATATGCTTGGCTGTAGGAGTCATAATATGTGTTTGAGGGACCAATCGCTATAGATGACAGGACAGAAAGGACAGAAACTTGCCTTTTATTATATAGAATGACATCTGAAGACAGTTCATGTCGCTAAATGTGTTGCATGTAGTATTGTTGAAGAACCAAAAAGAGAAAATACGGATTGGGGATCAGACGACATTGATACAATGTTTTAGTCTCTTAAATCTAATAACGAAAGTTTAAGTGTGCTCTGTATTACGGTTGGTTGTGTCCCGCTCAAAATGGTAGCGGCGATTTAGGTTTATAGTTCCCGTGTTCTTAAGTTAGTTGACAAAACATGCATTCTCCTAACTAACTTTTTTACTTTTGTAACAATCCTAAAGGGTGATAGCACTGACACAGCGACGGATAACCTTTTCAAGCCGTTGAACTAAATTGATATTTAATAAGGATAACGTCTTACGTCGGAAGTTATAAAAAAAGGAGTTTTTAAATTTCGAGTAGGAAAATTAAAATATTGCGAACCAAACGCGCTCGTGTCATGATTAAGAACCTTATCACTCAGACACACATCAGCCAGATGATGACTGATCACTGTACGACACGGAGTGTTTTTTTTAAATCCCTTATATTAACTTCGCAATCTTGTCACTCTGTCGTCATCTCCTCATCGTTCTCTGTCGTTCGTGGGCGGGAAGAAAAACAAAAGTAAAAAACGACCCACTTTCCGTAATGCCGTCAAGCTGAAATTTGGCACATAGACTCGTGTTACCTAACAATGCGTCCTATCAAAATTTCAGATCGATCGAACGTACCGTAATTAAATAAATGCATTTTTAGTTTATCTCTATATAACATATGTAATTCAAATTCACAGTTAGTTATTGTTTTTCTTTCACGTGCCAGTTCCGTTCCCTCGTTGACGCCACCCGTCGATGTCCACACCCCTTACCATCCCTTCACTCGGTTTAAAAGCCAGGGGATATCACTCGGTGTCAGTCTGTAAATGTTTGTCGCGTTTGAACATAATCAATACTTTTAGTTATTTCTCATATATAAGGGATTTATAGTCAAAAACTTTGTTTTTACGGGGTTGTTAATTTCAATCCCTTATATTAACTTTACCGTCTTTTCGTGATCTCTCTCTGTCTGTCGTCAACCCTTCGTACGTCGGGTGGAAAAACAAAAGTAAAAAATGACCCACTTGCAGTAATGCCATCGAGCTGGAAATTTGGCACATAGACTCGTGTCACCTAACAATGCATCGTATCGAAATATCAAAATTTCAGATCGATCGAATGTACAGTAATTAAATTATTGCATTTTAGTTCCATCTCCATATAACATATGTAATTAAATTAAATTTCAAAGTTTGTTATTGTTTGTCTTCCACGTGCCAGTTGAGTTCACGTATCAACGCCACCCATCGATATCCACACCCTCCCTCTTTAAAACTGATTTCAGTCTGTAAACATTTGTCGCGTTTGAACATAATCAATAATTTTAGTTATGTCTGATATGTAAGGGATTTATAGTCAAATTTTTTTTCTCCATTTTTCTAACGGGGTTGTTTAATTTTCCCCATAGGTTTGACACGCGAAGGTATATCGGCTGCGGAGTATTAGACAACATCGAGATGACAGTTGAGAACCTTGTGGTCGGGTGCTCTTTTGGATGGTTCGGTTCAGACAAATGTGGAAACATATATGACGATGCCGCTAGATGAGGCTTGCCAATATATTCATGAACCGGGTCATAACAGTTTGAATTACTCGACCCCGAAAGAGAATGTCACATATTAATCACGGGAATCATTTTTCACTTGTAATGTTAAGCTGGTCAGAAATAAGACGAAGATCAGGTACTAAGGACTTGTGTTACGACGATGCCTTACATTACCTGTTTGGTTGATGATCCAATCCAGATATTGTTGTACCGCGGGGAAGGTGAGCCTTCTTGTTAGTGTGCATTTACTGCCTAGTGGCTCGCTTCGTTTCATATAGTCTCCGTTTATTGGTGGATTGACGCCAACAAACTTGAACGTACCAGATGTATCACTGCAGAAGATTGGACTGCCACTGTCACCCTAGAGATGATATTCATGAAGTAGTTAATAATCTACTGTGGTAAAATAATGTTAAGTCATTTTTTTAAAATGATGACTGTTGTTCTGGAAGTACCTTAAACCATATAATGAACATTCAAGTTTCCACGCAGAGATAGTGTCCTTTCAGCAAGGAAAACAATTACATGTATATATAGATATGAAAGCTTCAAGATACGAAAAATACAAGATACGAAAGGCCACTCAAAGAATTTTTTAATCCAAAAAACGGGGAAAAAAACCAAGGTACAAAAAAAAACGCGCAGCTTACAACAGTTGACATCACGTGGGTGAAAAGGTTCAAACATGTATAGTTTTTGTGCAGTTCCTTGTCATTTGCCTGACTCGTTTCAGAAACATTGTAAAAAGCGGCAACAAACAAGCTTATCTTTTCTTCTTATCTTATCTATACAGACGCTCCTTCTATGCAGAAGATAATTGCGTCCACAGACCATGACAGGTGATCTGTTGGCAAGTGATGCAGCGTTCACGGGCCACGGCTTTGTGGGTTTTACGCATTACCCAGACGCCTAACTAGTGTTAGGTACCCATTCGGAGCTGGGTGACTCAGGGACGCCCTAGGCCCCGGGAACAAAGCCTTGTCTTCACATGGATCCGAACCCGTGACCATCTGTACGCCAGTCGAGCGCGCTGCCACTCGACCACAGCGCCCCACTTCAGCTTCATTTGGATCCTAAAAGACCTTCTGTATGCGAAGATGTTGGTGGAAGTGAGGCGGGGGAAATGAGAGATGAACCATAGAATTAGAAAGCAGAAAATAAAAAGTAAAAATATCAATATCATCGATCATCAACATACCGTAAATACTCGTTCTATAGCCCGTTCGTTCATAAGCAGACCCCCCCCCCACACACACTTTGGATGAGAAAAGTACTAAAAGTGTGTAATTCGCTCGCAAGCCGACCCCCCCAAAAATAATAGGACAGCTTAAACAAAATTGTACACATTTTTGTAAACTACAAACTAAAATGGTAAGTATGATTGTTTACTTTGTCTTACCTATCTTTTGTCATTGTTCTCTTTGTTAGGCAAGAGTTACCGGTATTTAAAAAAATTCTTTTGTAAACTTTGGCGAAAGTGCGTATATTAAAATTAGTTAAACAATTTATTAAAATATTTACAAAATAAATAAAATGATTAAATAAGGTAAGTTTAGATGTTTACTAATATATTAAAGTTTCTGGTAGAGCAGTCGAATCTTGTAGAATGTAGAAAAGGTCCTTGATTATCTACAACAGCACCGATATTCAATATACATCCAGAAATCACCTATGACCTGCTCATAAGCCGACCCCTCATCTTTTCCCCCTAGATTTTGTCCAAAAAAGGTCGATTTTAGATCGAGAATATACGGTACGTAATTACGGTAATGGATGTAATGCTTCTTGGATTTAATGCTGTTAGGTTTTATAGTGCGCACCACAATTTACTGCACGAAATATAACTCTTTTCGAATGTTCTTAATTGTTATTGATTCACATTCTAAGTGGTTAGAAGTTAAAATCATGAACACAATCACTGCAAGTGATACCATTATAGAACTTAAGGAAATATTTTCAACCCATGGGTTACCTGATCAAATTGTTTCAGATAATGGGCCTAGTTTCACTGCTCATGAGTTTAAACTATTTTGTATAGCAAATGGTATTGAGCACATAACCACATCACCTTATCATCCTGCTGGGAATGGTTTGGCTGAAAGAGCGGTAGGCATATTCAAAACCGCTATGGTAAAAATGGGTACAGGTAACAAATTTTCTCTCAGGGAAAGAGTTAACAGGTTCTTAGCCAAATACCGCACAACTCCTCATATAACAACAGGTGTTGCACCATGCGAATTGCTGTGTGGTAGAAAAATTAAAACTCACCTAGACCTACTACATCCAACTGTTCAAAGTTCTGTTTCCCAACATCAACATACACAAAAATTAAATCATGACAAAACATCCATTGAGAGAGAGTTTGGGGTTAATGATAATGTGTATCTGAGAAATTATGGGAGAGGGGAAAAATGGATACCAGGTCAAATTGTTCAATGTACAGGACCTGTGTCTTATAAAGTAAAAACAAATAATGGACTTATTGTCCGTAGACATGCAGACCAGTTAAAAATAACTTGTGCAGATAATGAGTGCGAATCTGTCAATCCCACCAGATCTGACCGGTTCACACCAACTCAGTTTGTTCCACAACCAATGTCTGTTGCTATGAGTGAACCAAGTATTCTAGAGTCAGAAAATGTAAATTCTGGAATTAAGGATTTAGATCCTAGACTCCCTGAGCTAGAGAGTCCAGATGGTCAGAATCTTGAGTCACCAAATCGACAGCCACTGAGAAGGTCAAACAGGACAATCAAAGTCCCAGATAAGTTAAATCTTTGATTTTAAAAGTTAAGAGGACTTTGACATCATTGTTTTGTATTTTAATTATGTTGTAGCATATGTTGCATTTGTTGTAAGGATTTAATCTACCAAATGATTCAAATTCATATAATGTTCATGTTACAATATATTTAGTGATTCATTAGATTGTTTAACATTTCAGAAGGAATGCATATATATAGTGTTTTGTATTGACTTTTGAAGTGTTATTAATTGAAAAGGGATCATTATTCATAATTCAGTTTCATACATTCCTTTATAAGATAGCAATGATAAATTCAAGCTTTCTTTTATTATTGCTTGGCAATTCTAATGTTAAAGTAGAAAATAAAAAGGTAATTTTAAGATACTATCATTTATTCTCTTGAAAGCTATGTTAGTATTTACTAAGGGTAAAGGGATGTAATATATTAAGCTTTATTCTTGGGGGAGCTCACTCTCTGTTATTAGTATTAGTCTTATAATGTTTGAGTGATGTCCCTTACATGTTGAGTTCCGTTTTAAGATACAGAAATAAACAAGGTACACTGTAAGATGGCTTCTTCGTCTGTTGTATCATTATAACATCGGCTCAAATCTACTTCACCGCATAAAAATGTTCAATATTTTATAATAAATGAATCAAATAAAAATAAATAAAATAAATGAAAGTTCCGTATCACGTTATTTTTTAATCTGACGTGTATTTATTTTAAAAATTCCGTCATTTTTGACGGGTGATACGCTAGTCAATATACATAAATCCCGTAATGGATGTTATGCTTATTGGATGTAATCCTTTTTTTACGCTTTTATGTAACTCACACTGTTGCGCGCATGCCACTCGACCACCGTGCCCCTACTGTTTGTATGTTGTATGTTGTATCCGTCAAATCTTGTAAAGTAAAATTAAATGACTTCTGATGGTCCTAGAGATCTCACAATTTTACCACACATAGATCGTGGATGACAATGCATTGTATCAAACTTTCAGATCGATCGAATGTACCATAATTAAATAAATGCATTTTTAGTTTTTAGTTTATTTCTATATTATCACTCCGATTAGTGAACCATAACTCAATTCGCCCTAGAGGGATACAATTAATTTCAATGCGTTGACGCCAGAAGTGGATTGTAAAGGAACGAACGTTGTGTAGCCTAGATGACCGAATTGTTTGCATAATAGAATTTCACCCTGGAGGTACTGGTTTCAATTTTCAGTTGCAGAAACTGTTTTTTTTAAATTTTTTAAAAAAAATTTGTATACATAAATTTGCAATTAATAATCTATCTTTTTACCACTATCACATTTAAGTTATTTACAACAAAGTTTGGCTAATTAAATTGAATGGATTATGGCGAAACATTGATTTTTTAAAAATTTGATACTAAAAACTAGAAAATAAAATATTTTGTAAAATCTTTTTTTTTAAAAGGACACTATTTTATTTACATATAGAAAGTGCACTAACAAGAAGAAATTAAAATTTTTCTATGATAACAGGTGAAATGACTGAACCTATCCACCGCATATTAAAGCGTGGGACTCACGGATTGTTAGACCCTGTGAAATTGATCCCATGGAGTTTTGATCCCATGGACTTTTGATCCCATGGACTTTTGATCCCATGGACTTTTGATCCCATGGACTTTTGATCCCATGGACTTTTGATCCCATGGACTTTTGATCCCATGGAGTTTTGATCCCATGGACTTTTGATCCCATGGAGTTTTGATCCCATGGACTTTTGATCCCATGGACTTTTGATCCCATGGACTTTTGATCACATGTAGTGCTGATCACCTGGAGTTTTTATCCGCGAATTTTTCAAACGTTGGGGAACAGAGCTTGGGTTCGAAAACATCTGTGTGCGAACATCATTCGTTGGATGATCCATATATCGTAATTTCCAGTGGTCCGATTGACAGAATCAAACGATCAATGCGTTACAATACTCTTTAGACAACCTGAAGCACTTTAATGTTAATATGTTACATCCTGCGTACAACAAACATGGTCTTTCTTCTTAAATATCCATTGAAATATAAATCCGGCACACTGTTCAAGAATTTAACCGACAAAGCATCCAAGTAAAAAAAAAGAAGTTTTTACTGAATATTTTTCAAAGACTTACCGGACCGACCTCCTCATAGCCTTTATAGAACTCGGCATGTCTTTCAGTGGGTCTCAAAACCACATCCAGCCTACCTTCCCATAAAGTTAATTTTCTTTGCCGCAAGCGGGTCTCTGCGTGTTGAATGAAAAACATGAAGTAGTTTATTTAATAAAAACGGGAAACAACATCTTTAAAAAAACCAACTTAGCTTATTCTGTTGATTTTTCTCAGTATGAGATCGTACTATTACAGTTATGTATATTATTAAAAGGGTAAGGTGTAGAAAATGTTCACTATATATACATGATGTAGTAGATGGTGAATAATTTTTTTTAAACGTAAAAAAACAAATTTTTGAATATAAATCCTTTATATACGAGCCGTAATTAAAAGAATAAAACTATATAATTTGCAATTGTCACGCAAGTCAGTAGTGTCTGTCAGTCAGTCCTACGCTATGCGAGGTAATTCCCGATTTAAAAAAAATAAAAAGTTGCTTTCGAGATTATAACAAAATGTGTTGCTCACCATAAAGTATTGTGACGTGACGTCATTATTTGAGCTTTTATTAATGTGTGAAGGGAACGAAGTAAAATGGGCAATGTTTTATTTGATGTTATTAATATTGTAATTTTTTTTTATTAAATGTCCGTTTTTGTGTATGTGTCCATGTCAATATTACGTACGTAATTATAAATTTAATTTTCTATATTAATATATATCATTCGTTTTTCGGTTTATGAAATTTACAATTGGTTGTCGTTCAGTTGTCAAGTTTCGATGCGTTTTGAACTACAAAGCCATTATTTATTACTGAAAATGAAATTTGTCAACTTATGCTTCAGTTTAGCGTTTGTTTTTCTTTTATACACTTTGAGATTGCATATTTGTATGTTTAAAAAAAATCGAACTCCTCCCAAAAATAGCTTTTTTTATTGTTATTTACATGTAATATTTCAATGTGTCTTAGACTAATTTTGAATAAAAGATCTTTGCTTTTAATATAGAACTGGAAGGGATGCTGACTTGACAATAATGAAAACGTTTATTAGAATTCCTAAAACGTGTATATTAAAGTTGATACCTTAATATTTTCTTGTATCCAGTGCTTAACTTTACTTCAAATGTTTCATGCCAAAATAAATAGTTCGTTGTTAGTCATATTTGTAAATAGTTACAATTTTTTTATTTACATGTTTTTGATAATGTAAAGGTAATAATGTATGGACCAATGGGACGCATAAACTGACAAGTCATAATAGATCTTGAAAAGGTGCTGACTTGACAACAATAAAAATGTTTATGTGAATTACTAAGACGTGTATATTAAATTGTAAATATGATTAACAGTTGATAAGTTAATCTTTTCTGTTATCCTGTGACAAACTTTGCTTACTGCGTTTCATGCAAAATAAATAGTTATTAACATGTGTAAAATTACAGTTTATTTTTTACATGTTTTGATAATGTTGTGGTGATAATCTATGGACAAATGGGCGAATAAACTGACAAGTCATAATCATCGATGAAGCTTAAACGGCTTCAAATCACAGATATGCGTGATGTGGATCACATTACAGTCACATAATTTATTTTTAATGCACTGTGCTGTATTATTGGTGCACTCATAATTGGTGCGCACTATTCAATGCCGCAAGTTAATGTCCGGCTGACTCCTCAGCAATATTTGTTAATACGTCAAACTTCAAACTTCTTTTGCTCGCAGTATCACTTTATGCTGTGTGTAATTCACTATGCATTTACTATTATCCTGATTATATCATTATTATTCATGCAAACTTATATAACGCGAAGCCTAAGCTTGGAGGTTTTCTCATAACACTTATAGTCGTATATATAATCAAAATATATACTCTGCTATGTCCGTTCTTAACGCTAGATTTTAGATAGCCCACCGCTAAAAAAATAACCTTGAAAAGTATATTGCAAAACCCCACTATTTTCAAACGTCCGCATAAAATTGTTCAATATGGAAAAGATTTAATTTTTCTCTCTTGGTCTCTACATTTTCTGATTATTTACTATGCGGCTTTCAGGCAGAAGGGACAATTACAAAAACTGAAATATATCCATTTTGAAAACTCCCGTCATTTTTGACGGGTGATACCCTAGTGTTCATAATAATACGCATCTCACGACAATCCGTAATTCCAACATTTTAGTTATGTCTCATATATAAAGGATTTATAGTAAAAAAAAATAATACTACCGTCTGTCGGATAGATTTCAGCTCGATTTGATTACGGGAAAAGGGTTATAAAAACGTTTTTAATATAAAACGCACCGCGCGACAGACTAGAATAAACATTTGCAGATCCGGAACATATTTTTTCAAAGTATGGTCAATATATCGCGCACCGCACCGCGACAGGAAAATATTAAACAGTTTGTTCAATTTAATACGCATTGCGTCAGTCTGGCATAAAAATTTACATGTTACATAGAGATACATAGATATAATTCATTAATTTAATTACAGTACATTCGATCGATGTGAAATTTTGATAGATCATTTTTATGGTCTGCCTGCAAATTTCAGCTCGTTAGCATACGGGGAAGTGGGTTAAAAATCGATCCAAAATTTTTGCGTCAATCAAGCAGACACCACGAGTTAATATAAAGGATTTAAAAATGATTGCAATATTCTGATCTCGATTTTGAGCAGCATGCATGCGTAAACTCCACATGTAACTTCATTTGTTTTGACAGTGCACAAACTGGGACATCTCTGTGAATATCTTGGTGTGTGATTCTGTGGGTGTGGGTGAGGGGGTGGGGGGCTTATTTTTATCACCAGTAATTGGAACACACAGGTGCAGTCATTCTTATGCCGAATATATCATATTACTCATTATCGTATGTCATGGGAACCAATGACAAGGACGGAGAAGTTTGAGATGGTCTGAAATGTATGAATCCCTGTCTGCTGATGAGCAAACTATGAAACACTGCGGTCTATGTTTTAAATGTAACTAATCACTCACTGTCGGTATCACAAAAAAATTGCCCCCATCCTGCCAGGAAACAGTCGTTGGCCTTGCTGAAGACGTCCGTCTTATCTGGCAAACACAGAGGTCTGGTATCGTCGTTATACTGTATCCGATCTTTCAAGAGAATCAAGGCGATATCGTGTTCACTGTTGTTTACTGCAGGATCGAACTCGGGGTGAATGATAGTCGATTCCGCTTTGTATCTTCGTTGATTTGGTCGAGTATCCACCAGATTGAAGATGTGCGATCCAGCTCCGATCTCTATTTCACTTATGTTTTTTATTCGTCTTGAAAAAACACAATAAATACAGAAAAAAAGAGAAATTCAATTGTAAAAATCAAATCTGAAAACGTTATTATCATGTATGATGTATGATATGTGTAATTGTTTGACATTGTAAAAAAATTAATACACTGTCCTAATATTTATAGGATAGAATAATTTCTATTGCGGGTACGATGCGTAATTATCACGCACGCGCCAAAAATGTTTGTTCCAAAACTACATTTGCTTGATTGCAATGGCGTAGCTAGTACTTTTGCCACCCGGGGCGGTCTTCAATTTTGCCGCCCTTTTAGGGGCCGTCCATAAATGACGTCACACACTGAGGGAAGGAGGGAGAGGTGAGTCACACATTTTACGTCACATCAAAACGCGCAACTTTAAATAAAAGTTCCACTTAAATATATGATTACCGACACTTTATTTAATGACGCTTTGCATGGCTTCATGCGTGTTACGATTACGTGCAGCGTTACACTAAAAACTAAAAACATATTATAATGACAAAAAAATTGATTTGAAACATGCTCATTTTCCAAATAAAAAATACGGCTTTTCTGGGATGTGACGTCATGTAGAAGAAGGGTGTTTAAGTTTTTGTACGGTGACGAGCCCTAGGGTGAAAAATCAGCCAAAATCGCGTGACACCATTTAGGGACGGCCCCTTAAGTCAATCATGTGATGGTTGTTATAAATTAATAAACATGAATAAATACGGTAATTGTACTTCAAACGAAGTAAAAGGTGTGGAACATTTTTAACATTGCATGCCCTTTTTATGTAAGTAGTAATAAAAGAGGCCGCATAAAATGGTATACCTATAAATACACATTTATAAATATACAAGATATTTTTCAAAGGCCACAAGAAAGTTATTGAGGTCGCAGACACCCCATCCCACCATTAATGAGACAAAACATATTCCAAAATTTAAACCCCAAAAAACATTAATTAATTAATATGCTTTTATTTTTTTTTATAAATATATGATTTTTTTAATAAACAAAGAAATGATATACGTTAGTATGTAAACCTATTTATACATTTACTTACAAACTTTCATAGTGGAAAAATCGTGGATTATGCTATCAAAATTTAAATTATTTGTAATATCTTGTTCTAAATGACAATATTGCAAGAGTTTGTAGTCTTAAATCACTCATTGTGGAAATAAGATATTTCTTTTTTATAAACTTCAGTTTGTAGAAGCTCCTTTCACAACTAGATGCACTGATAGCAATTGTTGAAAAACATTCTTAGCAAAATTATAATGTTGGGTACAGTATTTTCCGTTCTATACTGTTGAATATATTTTAATAGATCAAGGGGGCCTTTTCCCCCGTTTTTCTAACATAATGCCCCTTCTTGTAGTGTAGGTGCAGCCAGGGCTGGTCTTAGGTCACTGCAACCTATGCGGCCGCAGTGGGCGCCGCGCTTTCATGGGCACCACCAATCTTAATTTTCACTTATTATCCTTATTAATACCTTATCCCTACCCAAACTGGGCCCTTTCTGCATACTAAGCCGCATAGGGCCCCGCAATTGCTGAGACCGGCTCAGTGTACAGCCATAAAAACCTGGATAATTGTTCTTTCAATATTGAACTGTTCTTTATCAATATCAATAATCAATATCAATTATTTGATCTTCAAATTCTTTATTTAGTTGGTTACATGCGGTATTATACACGAATAATTTCTTGCAAGGACATGCAACTGACCAGCCCGCTCTTTTATTTACTTTTATAATTCCATCCATGGATAAAAAACATTTATCGTTGGCTTCTTGCTCTAAAGATAGAACACCGTCTTCTGAATTTTCCTCACTCATATTATTCCTACTTCTAACTCCACGTTCAGTTGATATCTCCAACTCTCTAAAACAGCGGTCTGTATTAGCACATTTCTTTGTTCCATGAACAGAGGCGTACCAATGACGGTAACAATGACTTAGCACCGGGGCAGTTGCCAATGGCGCCGAGGGCCAATCCTTCAATTTATTCAAAATTAACATTTTCCTACCTATTTTTTTTTAAATTGTCAACGGCGCAGAAACCCCAGTTACGCTTCTGTCCATGAAATGGGTTTGCATTACTTTAAAAAAAAAGATTGCATTGAACTGAGTAAACTTCCAGCATCTGATATCGTTACCTCTTCAGATGACAATTTTTCCAAGACGCTTGAAAAATTTAAAGTATGTCTTTTTCGAAAAATTGTATGCTACTGTGATGTTTATTAACGGAGAAATTTGAATATTTTCATGTTCTTGCCATAAATCTTAATAATTTTCCATAAAATAGACAAATTCAAATTATTTACACATTACTTTAATTGGAAAGGCGTATATTTGTTTCATGAATAACCGTATTTTAATGAAAAACACAAATTATGTGTGCTACTTTAATGCAATAAAAACAAAATAAATTTTGGGATTGAAACATAGCCTATGACCTGTCCCGGGTCAAATGAGGGTCCCATGCAAAATTTCAGCACCCTAGGTCCAACGGTGTGGAATTCCATTCTTTTTTTTAAATATCAGTTTACTATTTTTAAATTGTGCATCGCCGGGTACCCCAGCTAGTTATGTATATTGATTATAATCGACTTAGATCAACTTCTTCATGTCATCTTTAGGAAATTGTTTTTTCTTACGACTTACTGCACACAATGCGCTGATGTTAAGATGAAGTACTCATTGAGTATACCACCGCCACAGATCAAGGATCTGTCATGGGTCACGCCAATGTGGACAACCCATGGCCACTGACCAGCAACAGCCGTCTCAAAATCAGCTCCAGGAACTGGTTTTTTGGAATGGCCGCACACTGAAAAATTATTTAGAAATGCATTATTAAGCTCATTAAAGACTAAATAAGAATAAAGAATTCTAAAATATTATTTTTTTGACTTTTCTGAAAAGGCTGTTAACCGAAATGGTATGTTAAAGATATTTTGGAGTAATTTTAAATGTTAAAATTTCTATACTGAATTTTTTTTTGCAATAAAATATATTATTGTAGACTTTTTAAAAAAAATAATCTTATTGACGCTTAAAGCTACAACAAAGTTTAGACTCATTGTGTGAATTGATAAAACGCGGTCCTAAATGATCACTGACAGAAGGTCATGAATGTCACGTGTGAATCATGAGTTTGATGAAAGAGAGTCACGTGAGTAAATGCGCGGGAGATTGTTCTAGGGAGTGTTTGAAGATGGCTGGACTGGTGTGATTATGTTTCCACGGAGTGTAACCTCGGTTTGATATTTGTGTACATAGTGTTCATATTAACATTATTTTGTTGACAATAGTATTTCAAGGATTTATTGGACAAGAGTTCGTGATATGAGAGAACGACTACAACACGTATATAAAGCAACCAGTTACAACATATTCCATAGTTTTATGAACAATTTTTTCGGAATTAAAATTAACGTAAGAAAAGTTTAACAGAAATTGGAAAAAATAAAAAGTGTAAGATAAAATGTTTATAAGTGAATTTAAAGAATCTGATTACATCAAAGTGGAGTCATTTCGATTCGCTAGTCTGAATATAAAAGTTAATTTTGCATTATAAAGATTATAGTTTTTAATTGATTAATTTTTTATTATTATGATTATTTAAAATTGTAACTATTTATACTCGTATTGTTCTGCTTCGTCTCCTATTATTATAAAACTATATAATTTGCAATTGTCACGCAAGTCAGTCAGTCTGGCCTGACGCTACTAATTTTAGAAAGCAGGGAAAACCAAATTACTGCACCAATGAATCAAGAAGTGTGCAAATTAAAAATGCACTGTACAAAAATATATTATTGCGTCATTGTTTTCGCTCATATTTTAATTTTGGAAAAGGGATCAATGTAAAAAGAGGATTTGATGATGGTTAATTATAAAAAAAAATTTAAAAAAGGGGCGCCGCTGGCGCCCTGCAACCCCTATTATAAAATACTTTGTGTACATTTCAGAAAGTTTAATATTTCGTATTTATCAAACAAGGACAAGTTAGTTGGGCTTTTGAAAAAGGTCGGTGCCATAGGTGCCCTAAAAAGTGCATTTTTTAAATAAAATGAATAGATTTTAGCTGAAAACTTCCGTCATTTTTGACGGGTGTACACTAGTAACAATATAAAAGCCCAAGTCACTGTCTCCGTAACGCTGTTGGACATAGTACAACAGTCCATAGCAGTTAAAAAAGAAAGGGATCATTTTGGTTTTGAGATTAACAGAGCGTGTGGCGTTTCTCGCCGTAAACGCCGTAAAATATAATATGACGTCAATTACTCAAACAATTATAAAATACTTTATGTACATTTCAGGAAGTTTAATATTTCTTATTTAACAAACAAGGATAAGTTACTTGGGCTTTTAAAAAAAGTGGGCGCCTACCTACAACCCCTAGTTATTAATAGTATTATTTTAATGATTTTAAAAACATTACAATTATTAATTGTTAATTTATATTTTAGTTCGTGGGTTCAACGGCAGTAAAAATAAAGTTAATTAAATACATTTTAAAATAACAATATTTATGATTTAAGTGACAGAAATCAAAGCATGAATCTGTACTAAAAACAAAAACTAATGTGTGATTCTACATAAAACATTGTGTTACATACATCTTCGATTGCAATCCAGGGAAACCACATCTCCTTTAGGACAATCATTTCTAAAACAACAACAAAAAATAAATATATATATATATATAAAACACAGACTGCTAAATAAAGTTGATGATAATTCAGAGACGACTTTAAAGAGAATTTCACTGACAATTTCTTTCTATGTTCTTCGTTATTTTTCAGCCGATCGTTATTGTATATGATACCAACATGGCTATTAGTAGACTCAGGCCTTTTATATATTCTAGATAGAAAAGATATATTTTCTCAATTTAGCTTACACTTAAAGTTTAAGGACGATATATTAATAGATTAAATATTTTATCATAAATAAAACAGTGTCATATAAAAAATTTTTAAAAATACTTGATGAAAGAAAAATAATGAGAATATTGTCTGTTTGTTTGTTTTTTAATTTTGAAAAAAAATATTCATCGCTTTTCAATGTTTTAGAATTAGATGCAGCCGATTAACCATGTCAATAATTTGATCAGTTTGTCCGAAACAGAGCTGATATCAATCCAAGCAATTGGCTTTATTTTAGGGGGCAAGCGGTAAGATTATTAGTCTATTATAACTTGTGCTCTGTGCTCCGGTAGTTTTTTTAATTTAAATTTCGATGACTAAAGTATACATTTTGAATATCTATGATATAAGATTGGGGGAGCCGTCCATAAATGATTTCGGCGTCAACCGATTTCGACCGAGGTTTCATCCCCTCCCTTCTCACCACACATCGTCACAAAAATGTTTGACGCTCATCCAATATGACGTAACAAAGCCTTTCTCTCCCCCTCCCCCAACCCATAAAATATTTTTTTATATTTAAAAATTATCACGTTTGTAATCCCTTTTTTAAAAATTTAAGTGTGTTTTTAGTGTAAGGCTGCATTCTTTTATCGTAACACGCGTGAAGCCATGTCAAAACCCATTAAGAAAACAAAAGCAATCAAAAATTTAAGTGGCAATATTATTTAGAGTTGCCAGTGTTTATGAGCTAGATCCCACGCTCCTCATCTTGTGAGGCGAGCGCACTATTGACTGCGATATCCAGCCACCCTGGAACTGGTATATAACCGTATAAAAACATAAGTAGGCAAATAAAGTAAACATTGTCTATATTATCAAGTTGTTTATTGAAAGGTCAACAACACATGAACCTGAAATATCGTAAATCAATGTCAATAGAGAATATCTTTGCGTCGTTTCAGATGTTTCGAACTGATCCATTGGATTATATTGGCTTATCAAACAGACATATTCAATGGAAACCTTCTCTCTGTCTAACGTTGTGAGTGTGTGTTTGTTGTGTGTGATTGGTGGGGTGGGGGGGGGTAGGATATATCTTACACGATTTTACCACGGCCCACAACCGTGGCTGTTTCGTTTCCTGTAACTCGGAATTTCAGCTTCCTGAAGGATTCTTTTACTGGCTTAAAGTTTCTGGCGCTTCTGAGAAAGGAAGACGTGTACGTACAGAGTTATATTGGAATATATAGATATTTTTAGAGTTATTACGGAATCTATTAATCTTCTGTAACATTACAAGACTCAAATCAAATAAAATTCAGGTTAAATTATACCTTCTATATAAATTACAATATAAACGCCCACTCACATCTGTCCTAGAAGCAAACAGGCCTGATCTCCTAGACGTCTTGTGAACCCTTCAAAGCACACGTTCATAAAATTATTTTTGCCAGTCTTCAGGGATAAGATATCGGTGTCTTGTTGAAGAGAAACTGTTTTAAAATGAATCAAAAGAAAAACAGTATTATTATTATTACTATTATTATTGCTATTATTACTATTATTATTATTATTATTATTCTTGTTATTATTGTATTATTATTATTATTATTATTATTATTATTATTATTATTATTATTATTATTATTATTATTACTAGAGCCTTTAGGGTGCCTACGGTAACAAGCCTAAGTAACTTATCCTTGTTTGATAAATACGAAATATTAAACTTCCTGAAATGTACACAAAGAATTTATAATTATAAATCCTCAAATTCTTTTTTTACATCGCTCTCTTTTCCTAAATTAAAATATGAGCTAAAACTATGACATCATATAATATTTTTTTTAGAATCTTTTAGAATTTTTAGAATTTTGCACACCTCCTGATGCGCGCCTTGTACTTGTATATATTATTATTAATTATTAAATTAAATATATATAATTTGCAATGTCACGTAGTGTCTGTCCGTGACGCTATGCGAGGTAACTCCCGATAAAAAATGAAAATATAGGAGTAAAAATGTTGCATTCGAGATTAACAAAATGTGTTTCTAGCCATAAAATATTGTGGCGTGACGTCATTATTTGAGCTTTTATAAATGTGTGAAGGGAGCGAAGTAAAAAGAGCCATATTTTATTTGATTAATATTATTATTATTATTTTGTATTTATGTCCGTTTTTGTGTAAGTGTCCATGTCAATATTACGTACGTAATTATACATTTAATTTTCTATATTAATATATAACATTCGTTTTTCGGTTTATGAAATTTACAATTTTTTGTCGTTTGGTTGTCAAGTTTCGATGCGTTTTGGACTACAAAGCCATTATTTATTACTGCAAATGAAATTTGCCAACTTATGCTTCAGTTTAGCGTTTGTTTTTCTTTTATACACTTTGAGATTGAATATTTGTATGTTTAAAAAAAAACATATTTAAAAATCGGACTCCTCCCCACAATAGTTTTTTTAAATGTTTTTTTACATGTAATATTTTAATGCGTCTTGGACTAATTTGGAATAAAAAAAATCTTTGCTTTTAATATAGAACTGGAAGGGATGCTGACTTGGCAATAATTAAAACGTTTATTAAAATCCTAAAACGTGTATATTAACTTTTATATACGATTACCTGTTGATACTGTAATATTTTCTTTTATCCAGTGATTAACATATTACTTCAAAGGTTTCATGCAAAATAAATAGTTCTTTGTTATTCAAAATTTGTAAATAGTTACAATTTTTTATTTACATGTTTTTGATAATGTAAAGGTAATAATGTATGGACCAATGGGCGCATAAACTGACAGTCATAATAGATCTTGAAAAGGTGCTGACTTGACAATAATAAAAATGTTTATGTGAATTACTAACACGTTTATATTAAATTGTAAATATGATTAACAGTTGGTAATTTAATCTTTTCTGTTACCCTGTGACAAACTTTGATTACTCGGTTTCATGCAAAATGAATAGTTCTTTGTTATTAACATGTGTAAAAATTACATTTTATTTTTTACATGTTTTGGTAATGTTGTGGTAATAATGAATGGACAAATGGGCGAATAAACTGACAAGTCATAATCATCAATGAAGATTAAACTGCTTCAAATCACAGATGTCCTTGATGTGGATCACATTACAGTCACATCATTTATTTTTAATGCTCTGTTCTGTATTATTGGTGCACTTATAATTGGTGCGCACTATTCAATGCCGCAAGTTAACGTACGGCTGACTCCTCAGCAATATTTGTTAATACATCGAACTTCAAACTTCTTTGCTGTAGTATCACCTTATGCTGTGTGTAATTCACTATTCATTTACTATTATCCTCATTATATCATTATTATTCATGCAAACTTATATAACGCGAAGCCTAAGCTTGGAGGTTTTCTCATAACACATACATTCGTATATATAATCAAAATGTACACTCTGCTATGTCCGTTCGTAACACTAGATTTTAGAAAGCGCACCGCTAAAAAAAATAGTGCTGAAAAAAATATTGGAAAAAAAACAGCAGAAAAAACGCTATTTTCAAAAGTCCGCATAAAATTGTTCAATATGGAAAAGAGATTTAATTTTTCTCTCTTGGTCTATACAATTTCTGATTATTTACTATGCGGCTTTCAGGCAAAAGGGACAATTACAAAAACTGAAATATATCCATTTTGAAATATTCCGTCATTTTTTACGTGTAATACACTAGTAAACAATATAATTTGCAATATCTGTCCGTGACGCTACTAATTTTAGAAAGCAGGGAAAACCAAATTAATGCACCAATGCATAAAAAGGTGTGCATATTAAAGATGCGCTATAAAAATATTATATGACGTCATTGTTTTCGCTCATACATGTATTTTAATTTTGGAAAAGGGATCAATGTAAAAAGATGATTTTATGGTGGTTAATTATAAAATCAAAAAACAAAGAAGGCGCCGTAGGCGCCCTACAACCACTATTATAAAATACTTTGTGTACATTTCAGAAAGTTTTATATTTAGTATTTATCAAACAAGGATAAGTTAGTTTGGCTTTTGAAAAGGTCGGCGCGTAGGCGCCCTAAAAAAGTGAATGTTTTATAAAAAAATAAACAATTTTCAGCTGAAAAATTCCTTAATTTTCGATGGGTGATACGCTAGTATTTAAATATAAGCTCACAAAATAACGTCATAGCGTTACGGATACATACTCCAACCTGTGACTTGGGCTATTATATTGTTTATTATTATCATCATTATTATTATCATCTTATAATCCTTGTTTTTTATTATTATATTACTAATTAGTATTATTATATTTTTTAAACTAAATTTTTACTAAAAAAGGAAATTGAAAGAGAAAAGACATGTTGTGTTAAAACATTTTGCCATATTTTTAAGGTTTACGTGTATAGTAAACATTTATTGTCATAAAATACTTGATTTAGACGTAGTAAATTTTTTTAAAAACCACATAAATATATATTTATTATAAAAGACTGATTGAAAGGTTGTGGCGCAGCGTGGGTTACCAGCGCCTGGAGAAGTTGAACTTGATTCCCCTCAGACTTGTGACCTGTCCACTGATATCAGTATTTTCCTCTGCTATACTAAGTGCTGTAGTGGATCCTTTGCACATATTACTAGATTTTTTGTGTGTTAAATTTAGCCTTAAAAATTGGGGAGTATTAAAGCACCGAATTTGAAAAAGTAAATGGAAGAGCTCCTCCCAGCTGTGTGCATTTTTTAAAAATAAAAAATCTATCTTTATCTATAATTCACCAGAAATTGGGACAAGCCAAGACCTGAGGAAATAAGCATGACGAATGACCGACCCTAAGTTCACTAGGGTCGACCAATCACAGTTTACGGTTTATGGTTGGCAGGCGAGGGTGGTGCAGGGTGGGGGCAGGTAGTTAAACACAGTGGGCGTGTGTCGAGACCAAAAATGCGTCGGCGGTCCCCCCCTAACCTCTTATTCAATGCTCACTAGCGTTGTTTTCATCTCTTCTTGCTGATATTTTTGTCCATTCTTTCCCCACTATCTTTGCACTATAGATGAGCAAGTCTGCGGCGTATGGTACGCCAGGGGTCGTATCTAGTGATAAAATAAATGTGAAGAAAAAAACGTAAAGGGATACATTCTGTTTAGAAAAAAATAGCTGTTTCTACTTCCAGTCATACAGATTGTCGAGTTGACTTACTACAATCGATTTCATCAGAGTGGTCCAAACAGTCAGGCTTTCCATCACATCTTTTGGAGAATGGTATGCACTGAAAGTTTACACATCTCCAGTGTGTTTCACGTTCAAAACAATCTTTAACAGTATTTAAAATAAAGGGATATTACTTTCCTGCAAGTTTACAAAAAATGTAATGGTTCATTTTATTTAATAAATAACACCATAACACCTCATCAAAAGTGGTTACAACCCGTTACACTTAAGTAGATTTGGTTACAGTCCATTACACTTTAGTAAACGTAGTTAAGGTCCGTTACACTTAGTAGACGTAGTTAAGGTCCGTCACATTTTGATAGATGTGATTAGAGTCCGTTACGCTTTGGTAGAGGTGGTTTCGGTCCATTATATAATCATTTAAGTTTGATTTTTTTTTAAAAATTCTTAAAATGCAATTACTCTCAGATTTAGGTTGTGTAATGTGAATCAACTGACCGCAGAGAAGCTCGTCGTCCCCACTGGGGCAGTCGTTTTGTCCATCGCAGTACCACTGGTTCAAGATACACGTGTCGTTGTCCCTTTTGCACCTGTAGTCATGCGCATCGCATCCTTTTGGGAAGAAACAATAGTTGTATCTGTTTGTTGTCTCGCGTATACCAATGTGTTAAAAAACTATTATGAAACTTGTCACATTCGGGTCAATGGCGAATGATATTTGTCATAAAAACGGGGAGGGGGCGGGCTAACGCGTGACGTCATGTGATTGGCAGTCGATAACAATTGCGGGATAGAACGAGAGAAAATGGGAATTCGAAGTGATCAACAAATATTCAAATTTGACCGAATTCGGTTATTGAAATAACATCATATAAAATCGTAATTCTGGAGTAGATTGTAAATGTTATAAAGTTATTGATAACATTTGTTATTAATTACACATTTTTATGGTTTGGATATTGGGCATTTGGGTCGTATAAAAACAAGAGATAAAAAATCTACTTCTTAATACACATTTCATGTACAGTAGTAGTCCATTAGTCCGGCATCCAACAGTCCGGAAAGCCCGATAGTCCGGCATCGCTCCGGAAAATTGTTTAAAAAAATTCTTTCTCCAAAAGTGTGTCTTTCAAGCAAATAAAAACGTTCGAGAGCTATTCGGAAGTTTTCGGGGTTGTTCGGGATCACCCGGAAGCGCTCTGTAAACCCTCAGCCTACTCAAAGTCGTGAAGAAAGTGACTCAGATGCCGAAACGGAAGAAAAGGAAAAAATCAGCTGGGCAGAAGCTGCAGAATCACTAAATAAGTTTATCTCTTTTACTGAGGCTAGTACTAGCTAAAGTGATTCAGAAATTATTGATTTCCAAATCATTAGAAATAAATTTTATAATTAACACCCAAAGTCAAGAAAACAAAAAGACATTCGTGACTTTTTTTAAATATAAGTGAAATATGTTTTATAGTACGTGTACATACATTATATGAAATGTAAAATAAACTTTGTTGTATTTGCAGCAATAATGATTGCATACTGTATTTGTATTTTAATTATTAACCTAATTGTTCTTATAATTACGATTTATATATGTATGTAGTTAAAAAAACAAAGTACATTTGTTTTACGGCAAAGCCTACACTAAAAAGAAAGGGCACCGCCCGATAGACCAGAATTTTTTATAGTCCGGGACCGAGCCGGTCACGAACGTGCCGGATTAACGGACTTCTACTGTAATTCGAATAATTGATAATTTTCATTATCCTATAACAATTTACAAAATCGTGTCAAACGATAATATAAAATTAGCATAGTTTTAGTGATAAATGTGGTAAAGCATATCTCCTTTATAATTTAAAGTAAAAAGATTCCACTAATATTCTTTGCACAAAGAGGTGTCTCTGGACAAGTGCGGGTGACGACAATGAGTTATCCCACTGGATGACACCAGCCTTAGTTGCACCACTGCTTTTGAACCAAATAGAAATGTAGATGTGTACTGTTGATGACATACCACACTGGTCATCCTCGTCACTTTCATCTGGGCAGTCAAAAGCTCCATTACACCGGTCTTTTCTGGGGATGCACATCCCTGACTTACACCTCCATTGATTGGTTCGGTCACACGCTGTGAATAAAACGTGCAATCTGATTGGATCAATAATTGGGAAAATATTAGAACAATTCTCATCTTATCATATCTGTTACAGACGCTCCTTCTATACATAAGATTATTGCGTCCTACGCTTATCTATTGCTTTTGTTTAGTCCTGCATTTTTATTAGAGATTTAAATGTTGATAAAGTGTTTGTTTTCCTGGTTTCTTCAGGCAACCCATTCCACGCCCGAATTCCGGACGGGAAGAACAAAAATTAGAATTATTTGTTTTGTGTATGATTACTACTTTACTCTTGGTTCTTCTATCCTCTAGTGTTTCAAGGTTTAATGATTTAACTAATGGTATTATTCTTGTCAGTTTTGAATATTCTCCGGTGATGAATCTGGCAGGTCTTTTTTGAATTTGTTCTAGTTTATCAATGTTTTCTTTGGTGGATGGGTCCCAAACAGAAGATGCATATTCTAGTACAGGTCTCACCAAAGTGAGGTAGCATTTTAGTTTTATTTCTTTATTACATTTGTTAAAGTTTCTTTTTATAAAGCCTAATGTTGTGTTTGATGCCATGGGGATTCCATGATAGTTTCTCATTTATTATGACTCCTAAGTATTTTGCATCTTTAGTCTATGTCAATGGTTATTTTTTTATATGTATATAACTCTTTTAGGCATTCTCTCAATAGAAAACCTTGTACACAATAATCCTCTGAAGAACTTGTTTCAATAAAACAACTTTAATATTTATACGTTGTACAAGAAATATAATTTGAGGTTATACCACGTGGAATCTTGAGGAACACACACCTTCCGTCCTTCCACCACGGAAGTTCGCTGATAACTGATCCCCCAACCTTCTTAGCCAATGGGAACGACTCTTTCTTCCCGCGCTTTTACTCGCATGACCTCTCCGTCATACAATCACGCAAAACACTCGTGATTCACCCGTGACAGTCAGTTCTTTTCCATGAATGAAATATTTTGAATTTATTTGTTTCTTTTTCTTTGTTACTCTTAACAGCTGACACTTTTCTGGGTGGAAAGACATACTTCAGTTAGTTTCCCATTTTATTAATTCATCTAAGTCTTTTTATAAAATGTTGCTGTCTTGTTCTGATTTAATTGTTATATAGATTATACAATCATCAGCAAATAATCTTACTTTTGTTCCTGTGGAGATGTTGTTGGGAAAATCATTTATATAAATTAAAAAGAGTAAGGCACCTAGCACAGTTCCTTGTGGAACTCCTGAGTTAACCTTTATTGGTGCAGATTTAGATCAATTAATTATTACAGTTTGCTCCCTACCCAAAAGGAAATCTTGGATCCAGTGGTATAAGGGACCTGAGATTCCAAAGTAGTTAAGTTTTTTTAAGTAAACTAAGGTGGAAGCATCATCGACACACAAGGAGGGACAGACGCCGATGTAAGAGTGAGAATTGGCAAAGCAAGATCATCATTTAAACAGCTAAAAAAAGTTTGGAACTGCAACAACTTGACTCTTCATACCAAGGTCAGGATATTCAACACCACAGTAAAGCCTGTCCTACTGTATGGAGCAGAAACATGGCGAATAACAGCAGCCATTTCTAAAAAGCTTCAAGCCTTTATAAATACATGTCTCCGAGCAATTATCCGAATCCGCTGGCCAAATATCATCACCAATGAGGACCTCTGGCAACGCACACAACAAGAGCCAGTGGAAGAGCTAATACGCCAGCGCAGATGGAGATGGATTGGCCACACTCTCAGAAAGCCTACATCCAGCATTGTGAGACAAGCCCTCACATGGAACCCCCAAGGCAAAAGGAAAAGAGGTCGTCCCAAAATGACCTGGAGAAGAGAACTGGAGGCAGACACAAAAATGAGCGGGCACAGCTGGGGGCAGATTGAGAGACTGGCGCAGGACCGGGATACCTGGAGAGACTTTGTTCGCGGCCTATGCCCCAGATGGGACGAAGGGCGATGATGATGATGATAAAGGTGGTAAACTTTGTCAAATGCTTTTGAGAAGTCTAGTAATATTGTGTCTATTGTATCATTTTTGTCTAAGCCTTTTGAAAGTTCATTTATTAGACCTATTAATTGTGTTTCACATGATCTGTTTTTTTCTAAAGCTGTGTTGATGTTGGCATAGGGCATTATATTTGTCTAGGTGGTTAACTATTCTACTATATATTATGTGTTCTAGTAATTTACAGGCTAGTTAGTGATACAGGTCCGTAATTACCAGGGTCTGATTTATCCCCTTTCTTAAAGAGTGGAGTTAGGTTAGCTAATTTCCAATCCTGGGGCACTTTACCCTGGTTTAGAGAGGCTTGAAAATGAACTACAAGGATTGGAGACAGTTCATTGCTTAGTTCTTTTAATAACCTTGCATGCAATTCATCTGGGCCAGTAGCTTTGTTTATTTTAAAGTTTTTTTAGGAGTGAATGTATACCTATCTCGTCTACAGTTATGTTACCTATTTCTTCAGTTTTATTTAAATTTATTAAAACTTCCATGTCACCTGAGGCTGACAATGATGATGCAAATTATGTGTTGAGGATGTTAGCTTTAGGTCATCTTCTTTCTTTGTATTCTATTTTGATTGAGTTGCTCGTCTCTAAGCCATCTCCTATAATAATCTGCTCGTGGTGGCTCTTCCAATTTACAAGTTACACACAAATGCTGAATTTTTTTTTAGAATATCCCCTATTTGGTTTATTCACATGGTATATCAATTTTACTTGAAATTATTTTTTTTTATTAATTGACGCTATAGTTTTTTTTACACAAATCTATAATTGATATGTTCAAATTTTATTTGTGTAAAAAATGTCGAGAGTAAAATGTGTCAATAAATTTCTTCTGTTATGTTTGGCCACACCAGGTCATCCTTAGTTGACGTGTGTCCAAGAGCGCCATTAGTAATAGCTGTGGGAACATGACGTCAAGAGAAGCTAAAGTAGAGAAGAAAACAACTTACTGCAGTCACGTTCATCCGACCAATCGCCGCAGTTATTGATCATATCACATACCGATGATTTAGGTATACACTTTTTGGTGTGGACACATTGTGCCTGTGTTGAATCGCAGACTTCTGATGAGAGACAGTGAAAACGTACATGACCCCAAGCTTATCAACAGTCAATTAATTTTATTCACCTGTTTAGTCAATGGATTTATATAGAGTGATTACCTGACATTGTTTGTGTACTAACAATACAACGAAATGTTTACGGAAGTGCTAAGGGAGGAGTTCCGTGTTTTAAGCTAAGTTTGTAATTAATGCAACGCAGTTAAAAAACGTTTTAGTCTTTATTTTAAAAAAGGGTAAGTCTTTAAGCCCGTCATTAATTAAATGCTATTTAATGTTGTCTTAATGACACAAATTTTATAAACTTTTTAATAAACTCAACCGCTTCAAAAAAATAAAAATAATTTACAATATTTTAAATTTTTTATTTAAACGTCAAAATAAAATTAATGTTAATCATAGACGCTAGTTTGGCGGCTGGATAGCGAAGTCAATAGTACGCTCGCCTCACAAGCTGAGGGGCGTGGGATCTAGCCCACAGTAAAGCCACAATAGGAAGTTGATGAATATCTATCGCTAAAAAAAGTCATCTGCGGACCTCGAGAGGAGATGGGCGCCGCCAGGTCTACCAAGCCCCGAGGAAGTTCTAACGGAAACATTAGAACCCTCTACGACCACGAGGACAAACAGACAAAAAAGAAGACTCTTGTTTGCAAAAAAATTTACATCTCAGATTTTTTCCATTTCATTTTTAATCATGTGTAACAGCGCTGAAAAATGACCCCCTTTCCAGTCCATGACGGACTATGGGGCAAGTGATGTAGCGTTCACAAGTTTTTAGCCACCACTAACGAGCAGGGGAATGTGTGGCCAGCACAATGCCACAGGGCCTTGCCAGTACCTGGGCTCAAACCCGCGACTCAGGATCTGCCTCGGACCGATGGTCCAGTGCGCTACCAGTGTATAGCTAATTTGAGTTGTTATTTTTCCTTCTTGATGTCATTTGTAACGATTCAAATATTTTTTAGCTTTAATAATTTAAAAATTTTAATTTAATACTTGTTTTTCCAAAATTATTTTACTTCTTCAGATCGTAAAGTGAGGTCAGTGTAAATGTTTCATCTTAACGTCATGTAACGATAATTTTTTACCTTTCATGAGAATTATGACGTTTCTTAGATTGGTTTCGATACACAGGTTTGTTTCCCTTTGAAGAACCTCGAACTTACCATTAGCACAGGAAGTAAGTTGATTGAAATTTAAAGCTTTCGGCTTTTAGTTATCGTATATAATAATCCTATATAATAAAAGGCAATGTTCTGTGCGGTCATCGATAGCGATTGGTCCCCCAAACTCCTATAGACTCCTACAACCAATCACTGGCGGAGAGAAATTATGTCTCATTTACATATTGAACGCCGTTCAAACGAGTTATTTTTGGTGCCATTTTTTTCCAACAGTTTTTTTTAGCAGTGCTAATTGGGATTCGAAATCAAAAACTTTGTATTTACGTTTTATTTATTATAACTCTAGACAGACCGTGGTGTGTGTGTGTGAGGTAGGGTCTCTGAAAAGACCGCGGTGTTGGGGGAGGTAGAGTCTCTGGACAGACCGGCGGTGTGTGTTTGGGGTGATGCTGAGTCTCTGGACAGACGGGGGGTGGGTAATGTTGTTAGAACTATAATGTATAGTATTTTTGACGTGATAAATATGTATGGCCGGTCGATACGGCGGGTCTCTCAACAAACTGCGGTGGACGGGATGTAGTGTCTCACGACAGACCGTGGTGTTGGGGGGGGAGGTAGGGTCTCTTGACAGACCGCGGTGTTGGGGGGAGGTAGGGTCTCTGGAAAAACCGTGGTGTGGGGGTAGGGTCTCTGGACAGACGGGGGTGCGTAATGTAGTGATGTCCTTCCATGAACTTCAAAGGTCACCCTACACTTATTCCCATCCTTGGACGGGCTTTGTTGCTAGTCTATGTAATAATTTAGGATCTACCTTGTTGCAATGATGACGTCAAACAATCTGTCTCTGGGAGGACGCTGCAATCTTGTAGATTCAAATACGAGGAACAATTGCGATTGACATCTGCAGATTTTTAAAAAAATGTTCGTTCCATTGCATGCATTTTTCCTTCTTAGGTTCATTGCTTCGGGAGCATACATTAAAATATCGTTTTGCAAAGTTGTATGGTGTATAATTTCATTTGTGTGAAACATTTTCATTCAATAAAAACGCATGTTTTAACAAAGCATACAAAATGTACATGGTAAAACTACTTTAAAAAAAAATAAAATGTAGTCGCAACAGGAACTCAACATTTCAAATAGCGTGTGCTCCGTTGAGAAGCTTTACATGACTTTTAAAAGTAACTGCCTATGGCAGGGGTGGGCAAACTACGGCCCACGGGCCGCATGCGGCCAGCCAGGGCATATCTTGCGGCCCGTGGGCATGTACATGTTGCGATCTTATGTCGATGTTAATTGTCATTGTTTAGAATATATTTTAGATTTCAAAAAATTGTATTCCGATTATTTGATTCGAATGGACTGAATGTCAAACTGCAGGGCAATAGCTTGTTTGCAAATGAAATGTATGTGCATGTTAAATCACTTCAGGCAAAGGTCTCCCTGCTCCCCAGGCAAGTAGGTGAAGACAGATGTTGCAATTTCCCTTTGCTGAAACAGAAAACCATTTCTGGTGAAACTACTGACAAGTACAAGGCTAAATTGGATACCTTGGCTGTGGAATTTGAAAGTAGGCTTCAAAACTTTCAGAGCCTGGATCCACTCTTCAATATCCTCAGTTTGCCATTTAGTGCAGAAGCTATTTCAGCTCCAGAGGACATACATTTAGAAATGCTTGACCTACAAGCAGATTATGACCTGAAGGAGAAATTCAAGCCAGTTCTTCAGCTGAAGTTTTATGGGTGTTTGCCAGCAGCAGCATTTAAACACCTAAAAAGATTTGCTGCCAAACGTTTGTCACTATTTGGGTCCACATACATGTGTGAGCAATCTTTTTCTTGCATGAAAATAAACAAGTTTTAGAAAAGAGCGATGTTGACTGACAAAATTTGAATGCAGTCATGTGAATCACAACCAGTAAACTGGTTCCACAGTTCAAGATCATTATCCAAAATTGTTGGCAGTTACATACTTCTCACTAATTATAATTGTACTCTATAGTCAGCCTACAAGTAAATGATAAATTATGTTCCTATTTCTTTATAGCTATTATGAAAGGTAACAATAAACTTTTGTTAAAACAGTGATGAAAAGTAAAATCTTATTATCAAATTAAAAACTGTTTTAGTTCGTATTTTAAAATGTAATGTACATGTTAAATAGAGTGTGAATGTAAAATTAAAAGGATAAGTACGTAGTTATAATGATTAATTCATATTTTATACGGGGTAAATTGTATTTGAAGTAGATAAAATGCTTATCAAAAAAATGTACGAAGGCATATAAAAGGCCACTGGACCCACAATATCAAAGTCTGCTCCAATTACGTCAAAGTCAGGTGTGGTGATTACAGAACGAGACCAGCAGTTGCGGCGCTGGACCGAGCATTATCTAGAACTATATGCGACACAGAATGTAGTAACTGACTCTGCCATAGATAGAATCCCAGAACTACCAGTTCTAGATCAGCTTGATGCCCAACCGTCATTGGAGGAGCTTAGTAAGGCAATCGATCATCTGAGCAATGGGAAGGCTCCAGGTAACGATGGCATTCCTGCAGAAGTAGTTAAGTACGGCAAACCAGCACTACTGAAGCCTCTGCACGAACTCATATGCGATTGCTGGGAACGCGGACACATCCCACAGGAAATGCGCGACGCCAAGATTGTAACGCTTTACAAAAACAAAGGTGATCGCAGCGATTGCAATAACTATCGTGGTATCTCCTTACTGAGTATTGTGGGAAAGGCCTTTGCCAGAGTGGTCCTTTCACGCCTGCAAATTCTGGCACAAAATGTCTACCCAGAATCACAATGTGGTTTTCGGGCTGGCCGATCAACTATGGACATGATCTTCTCACTCCGTCAACCCAGAAACCCCTCTTCATTGCCTTCAAAGATTTAACGAAGGCATTTAACCTGGTCAGCCGCAAGGGTCTGCTACGTATACTGTAAAAAATGCACAGCACAGTGCTCTTCGATGGTGCCACCTCAGAACACTTCCCAGTTTGTAGCGGAGTCAAACAGGGCTGTGTACTGGCTCCAACACTCTTTGGTATCTTTTTCTCGATGCTATTGCGACATGCTTTCGAGGTCTGCTCCGAGGGTGTGAACATTCATACCAGGACGTATGGAAACCTATATAATATCAGCCGGCTCCGTGCGAAGAGCAAATTGGAAAATGTTATTAATCAGAGAGTTGCTCTTCGCGGATGACGCAGCCCTTACCTCACATACAGAGGCAGGACTCCAACAGTTGGTCAATAAGTTCTCAGAGGCATGCAATAATTTTGGTTTAACGATTAGCCTCAAAAAGACCAACAGTATGAGACAAGGCACTGACCGCCTTCCAGCAATCTCCATTGAGGGAAACACCTTGGACGCCATCGATGATTTCACCTACCTTGGCAGTAACATCACAAGCACACTCTCCCTGGATAAGGAAATAGGAACCAGAATCGGCAAGGCCGCATCATTAATGGCTAGGCTGAATCAAAGAGTGTGGAACAATGCGCAGCTCACAGATAGGACGAAAATCACTGTGTACCAGGCCTGCGTGCTCAGCACACTCCTCTATGGCAGTGAGTGCCGCTGGACGACCAACGCCAAGCAAACAAAGCAGCTCAACAGCTTCCACTTAAGATGCTTGCGTAGGATTCTACGCATCAAGTGGCAGGACAAGATCACCAATGTTGAGGTACTCAGAAGAAGCCATATGATGAGTATGCACTCAATTCTGAGTGAGAGGCGCCTGTGGTGGTTAGGTCATGTCCGCAGGATGAGCTCGGAGCGCATTCATTATAGAGCCTTGCTTTACAGTGAGCTGGCAACCGGTAAGAGAAAAAGAGGTCGCCCCAGCTTGCGCTTCAAGGACGTCTGCAAGAAAGACATGTCAATGGCACAGATAGACTATAAAACGTGGGAGACCATTGCCGAGGAGCGCACCTCCTGGCGGGCAAAAGTGCGTGAAGGCATTCATGTCGCGGAAGCATCCCTCATAGCTTTGAGTGAAGAGAGAAGGGCCAGGAGACAGGACAGGGGGGCAGAGGAGCAGGAGTACACGCCATCGTCCCATGAGGACGGACGGTTGCCATACATACATACAGATAAAATGCATATGCGGCCCGCCTACAACGATAAAGTTTTTAATGTGGCCCTCCGTCGGAAAAGTTTGCCCACCCCTGGCCTACTGTATTCTATGCTATAAAACATTAAGAGTGAACGTTTCAATTTTGCTACATGTAGGGATGTACCGGTTTCAAAATTTTAAAATCCGACCGGAGCCTGATTTGGACTGATTTATGAAGTGAAATCCGCCGGAGCCGGAGACGGATTAGTAAAAATTGCCGAATTCTGTATTTTCCGGAATCATCATAAGTATATATATTTTATGGCTCTACCATCCAGCGAATTGGCCGGATTTGTAAAGTTAAATTCTACAAGAGACGGAGCCAGAGCCAAATTTTTAAAAGTACAAGACTCCGGATTTGCCAGAACCGAAGCCGAAATCCGGTAAACCCCTAGTTACAAGTCAAATTTTTTTTTACCGTAACGACCAAACAAATTGAACTAAGAACTGACCTTCACAAACTGACCTACAGGCCGTCCTCGTCTTGCGATGGGATGCACACACCGGAAACAGCTGGGTGCAGACGTACAGTAGAATGTTGTGAGAGCAGCCGGACGCTATGGCGGGTATTGCCAGGAGAAACTTTCTACGTGACGTCTCTTTGTCAGGACTCCACGCGTTGTTGGAGATGGTTTCCGTGTATCCCAGAGCTAGGCACTCGGTTTGCCAGAAGGGCTCACATTTTCCTAAAACGCCGAGATGGAAAAAAGAAAGCCAAAACTACTTTTTTTCATTTTTTTAAACTTGACCGTGTGTGTTGTTAAATTACTAGTTTTGATAAAAATCTATGACCCACAGTAAGGAACGTGATAAGGAAACAAAAAGGTTATAATATTATTATTGCATTTGATAAATTTGATTTCTTGTATCCCTGTCCGGGTCAAATCTTGGAAATGAATTTTCACCAACATTCCAATTTCCCATTCGCTTGAAATTTAGCGCACCTCTATGTGTACAGGGAAAATTAATTCTAAATTTAAAATCTCAATTGAATTTGAAAACCTATTAATTTATTAATGACATTGGTATTTCCTCTGTTATATTGCTTTCCGATCAGTTGTCTTGTAATTGATAGCAAAACAAATGTTGGTTAAAAAACCCAATACAGTTGAAGAACTAAATGGTAATCTTAGATTAAGTTGTAACTAAAAATAGATAAATATTGTGCATGACGTGGTAATAACATGTGAGTAATAGTAAAATATAGAACGAAAAAAACATTGTGATGGGACCGATGCTTTTAAAAGGATCAGACAGATAAAAACATATACTGCCGACTTACCACAGTAAAGAGAGTTAGCTTCCGAGCAATAACCTGAGTTTAGTTCACATAAAACATTCCAAGTTTTGTTTCGGTATAGAACATTCCAAGTTTTGTTTCGGTACAGAACATTCCAAGTTTTGTTTTGTTTGTTGTTTTTTGTTGTTGTTGTTTGTTTTTTGAAAGTGTAGAGGCCAAATCCATCGAATAGCATAAAAGTAAATAGATAAAATGTTCATTAATAAAATAAAGAGATTTTTCAGAGACATTGAATTTAACTTAGCAAAAAACCATAAATAAAACGTTTTGGGGAGGGGGCAATGTAGGTGATATTTAAAAAAAACTATTAATTAATTTAATTCACACATCTTATTCACTGTACGGATTCTACTTTGGCAAATGAAACTAGAAGCGTTACGTCATTCATGTATTTTAATGAAAGCGTTTCACAAAGTTATTTACCGGATTTAAAGAAGAACTTGAAAATCTATAGACCTAATGAGCACCCCCCCCCCGCCACACCCTCCAAAATCACGAGACAGGTTCTACACGAGTTCAGTCAGTGCCCTTGTTTTCGGTTTCAATAGTCCTACACATCGTCACTGGTCTCATTCAAAATATTTTCCCGAGCCTAATACTATTTATGGGTTTTCCCGGAAGACCCCTCAGCTATCTGACCCCCAAAGGAACGTAACAGCTGAGAAACCCCACCGGAAGCGGTCTCTCTAAATGGCCACCTGGGCATCCAGGACATAAAGTCGAAAATGCCTCCCACACCATTGACCTCACAAGGAGAGGTCGAATTCTCTACGTCGGCCCGCCACCACTTTGGCGCCACCCCGGCAAAGCACACGAGTCTCAATGGTTAGGACCGCCGCTAAGCGGGGGATCATCAAAATAGATAAACTAAATGACTTTAAAGATTTCAACTTTTTAGAAAATGATCTCTTCCCCGGTCACTTTTAAAATAACATTTATAATTTTGGCTTTTAAAAAAAAAGTTTTTTTGTTTTTTTTGGAGTTTACGTTTCTTTATATTAATTTTTTTTTCTAAGTTTAAAATATGTAGTTTAAATTGAACGTCCACAAATCGCATATTATTTTTTTTTATGCCGGCCGACACATCTCACCCTCAAACAGAATTCAAACTTGCCATTCAATCGTTTGCCCCGTGGAAGAAAAGGTCCTCTATTTACGCTGGTCACCTTATTCCTCTTCAAGGTAACGGTCGTACTGAAAGGTGGGTCGACGCAATATAAACTTCCAAAGTGCGGCAGTACCTTCAAAGACAATGACCAACACATGTCCTCGCCAATGTAACGTCGTAACTCGGGGCACCTTTTAATCACTTCTGGAAAAAGAGCGGAAAAAAACCACAAAAAAAACATAGTTTTTATTTCATAAAGGTTTAATTATCACATTTTACGATGGTAAAAAATATGCAATTATAAAAATTTCTATTTATTGTTAAATGCTATTTTGTATGCTCTTCTTCGTCTTCTTCGATTTATTAAGGGGCCACAATCAATTCTCGGAGAGTTACCGCTCCTATGGATGGAGAGTTGATGTAACTTTGCCCTCTGCTGTGTTGCTCATCATGGTATTAGTGACTGGAAGTTGCGAAACAGATGGAAGAAGATATACATGCGTCAATTGTCGTCGCTTCAACTCCTCCTTCAGGAAGTTTGTTCTAATCACTGATTGTCCTTGTTCTAATCACTGATTGTCCTTGTTCTAATCACTGATTGTCCTTGTTCTAATCACTGATTGTCCTTGTGCTAATCACTGATTGTCCTTGTTCTAATCACTGATTGTCCTTGTTTTAAGATTTAGCATTTATTCGCTCACTAACTAAACTTTCAATTACAAATAATTTGGAAAAGATATTGCATAATAAAGATAAACTATACTTGATTACAACGACAACAATTATATATTCAAGTATTTTTAATAAAGTAGTATAGCAAATCTTACAGTTTTATTTACTTTTACATATACAATCTAAGAAGTGCGCCTGGACTTTGAATAGAGAACGGTCACAAAATAATTTGAGTATTTGAATTTTAAAAAATGAACCATAAAGATAGATCTCGAATCTAGATGTATAGAGGCAATAGGTGAAGTGATATTTTAACGCTCTGAAGTCGGTATGAAGCTGAGGCACGCTGAGTAATTAGGATTTGGAGACATTTGTTTATTACAAAATAGTTTATAGACAAAGGGATTAAGGAGATACGGAAGTGGAAGATATAAAATGCGTTTGTTCTGTGCTCAGATGGCCTGGTGTCATGTTGAAATGACAGAGGACGAATAAAAAAATATATATAAAATAAAGAAATGTAACAGCGGAGCCAATGAAACAGCAGTGCAGCTTTAGAGGTCCTGGTACGACTTGGACATCTTGTCTATCTATTAGAGACGCTCCAATTATACGGAAGATTATTGCGTCCTATCGTTATTCATGGTCTCTTTCTAGTATTGCACTTTTCGTAGAGTTTTAAATGTGTATAGTGTGTTGGTTATTTTTATATATATATTTATTTTTTGATTTATTAAAATGATAATTTTTGGATTACCTGTAAATGAAGCACTGTTCAATCGTCGCTCTGCTTTCTTTGGGTTTTTTTTTAAATATTTTTTTTTAATGTCCCATAACCTCGTGGTCGTAGGGGGTTCTAATGTTTCCATTTTAACGTTCTCGGGCTTGGTAGACCTTGGCGGCGCCCATCTCCTCTCACGGTCAGCAGAGGACTTTTTTTTAGCGATAGTCACTCATCCACATTTTATTGTGGCTTTTAACGTGGGCTAGATCCCACACCCATTCAACTTGTGAGGCGAGCGCACTATTGACTTCGCTATCCAGCCGCCTTTCTTTGATTAGAATCTCCATAAATGAGACATTTAAATGGATAATTTTTGGTCCATACCTTCGTAACTGGAAAAACAAAACCATGGCGCGTAATTCATCGCTTATATTTTACATCTTACCATGACAATATTCCGGGCAAGGATACACAGCATGGTCGATCTCGGTGGATATTGGAAAATGATATCCACATAAGTAGAACTTCACTAATGGATCGGGACATGACTCGGTGACAGAGAGAATATCCAGAGAAGTATTTGCCTCATCTTGGGTCCTCTGACCGATTCTTTCTGCTGAAGGCGGCGTTGAGCCATTCTTTAGGACGAGGCATTCACCGAATCCCATTTCACCACACACTTTGTGAGTGTGCTCTGAGCAATAGACTGGTGAGACTGATCAAGTGAAGTCACATGAGTAAATAGATTGGTGAGACTGATCAGGATAAGTGACATGAGTAAAATAGACTGGTGAGACTGATCAGGTGAAGTGACATGAGTAGATGGACTGGTGAGACTGATCAGGTGAAGTGACATGAGTAAATAGACTGATGAGACTGATCAGGTGAAGTGACATGAGTAAATAGACTGATGAGACTGATCAGGTGAAGTGACATTAGTAAATAGACTGATGAGACTGATCAGGTGAAGTAGCATAAGTAATTAGACTGGTGAGACTGATCAAGTGAAGTCACATGAGTAAATAGACTGGTGAGACTGATCAGGTGAAGTGACATGAGTAAATAGACTGGTGAGACTGATCAAGTGAAGTCACATGAGTAAATAGACTGGTCAGACTGATCAAGTGAAATCACATGAGTAAATAGACTGGTGAGACTGATCAGGTGAAGTGATATGAGTAAATAGACTGGTGAGACTGATCAGGTGAAGTGATATGAGTAAATAGACTGGTGAGGCTGATCAGGTGAAGTGATATGAGTAAATAGACTGGTGAGACTGATCAGGTGAAGTGATATGAGTAAATAGACTGGTGAGGCTGATCAGGTGAAGTGATATGAGTAAAAAGACTGGTGAGGCTGATCAGGTGAAGTGATATGAGTAAATAGATTGGTGAGACTGATCAGGTGAAGTGATATGAGTAAATAGACTGGTGAGGCTGATCAGGTGAAGTGATATGAGTAAATAGACTGGTGAGACTGATCAGGTGAAGTGATATGAGTAAATAGACTGGTGAGACTGATCAGGTGAAGTGATATGAGTAAATAGACTGGTGAGGCTGATCAGGTGAAGTGATATGAGTAAATAGACTGGTGAGGCTGATCAGGTGAAGTGATATGAGTAAATAGACTGGTGAGGCTGATCAGGTGAAGTGATATGAGTAAATAGACTGGTGAGGCTGATCAGGTGAAGTGACATGAGTAAATAGACTGGTGAGGCTGATCAGGTGAAGTGATATGAGTAAATAGACTGGAGAGACTGATCAGGTGAAGTGATATGAGTAAATAGACTGGAGAGACTGATCAGGTGAAGTAGCATAAGTAATTAGACTGGAGAGACTGATCAGGTGAAGTGATATGAGTAAATAGACTGGAGAGACTGATCAGGTGAAGTGATATGAGTAAATAGACTGGTGAGGCTGATCAGGTGAAGTGATATGAGTAAATAGACTGGTGAGGCTGATCAGGTAAAATAACATTGATCTAACAATTGACATTTTTTTCTAAAAACTATATCCCATTGTTAAAGTTTCTTTTACAAGTACGCAAACTGATATATTCGGGTGATAAGCATTTCAAATTCGCGGACATTTTTAAAGTTAAACTTTTATAAACAAAATATCCCGCCATAACAATATTTAATTGCATGTTCTGGTATCTAAAATAAAAATAAAACCAGTGTTCGTGTTAACCCGTTTATTGAGTTTAAAATTTAAGTTAAATTATTTATTTATTTTTTATTATTTTTTTAAAGAGTTTAAGATTTCTTATATCAATTGTCTTGGCATCACGCGTTGACCTGCATAAACACTATTAAAATCTCAAAATTTATAAAATGGCTAACTTTTCGTTGAAAATAATTGTCTCAACTCGTGACATATAAGTCCCTTTGAAAAAAAAACCAATATGTTCACTTTGAATAGTTTGATCCTGTCATTTACTTTACTCGTTTTAAAATTGTATAAAATTCTTTTCACGGATTGGTCATTGAATATTTTCTAGCATCGCGCTGCCCAGGGCATTCTCTGTTTCGTACCTTAACAGACGTTATTATCATTGCAGGTTCAATTATGGACACATTTATTCTATTACATGTGTGCTTTGTGTCTAGCTGAACATACTTTTACCAAAACGAAATACAGTTAAATTAAACTTAATCTTTTTCCTGCTTTTCACATTCTTCATAAATATACTATTGAATAACCAAAGGTATGCCTCTATCTTGTCTCTTTTAAAACGAAAATATTATTATTTTTTTATACAAACCATTATTGTTCTGTAGTGATTTAAATACATTTAAATATTTAGTTAAATTTGAGATATAGTAACATGTTTGATCACCAGTTGCGTACCTTTTGGCCCTCTCCTTCCTTCTGTGCTCGGTTACGAGTAAAGAATATAGGAAAGAAATATGAGAAAATTACTCATTAAAAAGGATACAAACCCGTAAGAAAATTACACTAAATAAGAAGTTTATTACAAGGGTGGAGAATATAAGGCACGCATTACATTTGGGGCTTTCGAGCCCACTTTAAAATATCAAGTCATTGACATTACACTTTGGGCTTTCGAGCCCACTTTATAATATGAGGTCACTGACATTACACTTGGGGCTTTCGAACCCACTTTTAAAATATCAAGTCATTTACATTACACTTGGGGCTTTCAAGCCCACTTTAAAATATCTAGTCATTGAAATTACACTTGGGGCTTTCGAGCCCAATTTAAATTATTGTGTCATCGACATTACACTTGGGACTTTCGAGCCCACTTTAAAATATCTAGTCATTGACATTACACAATTAAGACATCACAAAATAACTGTGCCACGGCTAGGTGTACATGACACCATTGAAACCATTACAGAATAGCCATGTCACGGGCGTAAATGGCATCGTACAAGTCATTACAGAATAGCCATGTCACAGGCCTAAATGACATCGTACAAGTCATTACAGAATAGCCATGTCACAGGCCTAAATGACATCGTATAAGGACGTGGGACGTGGTGGTCGAGTGGCAGCGCACTGGACTGTCGTACCGATGGTCACGGGTTCGAATCCGTGTGAAGGCAAGGGTTTGTTCCCGGGGCCTAGGGCGTCCCTGAGTCACCCCGCTCCGAATGGGTACCTAACACTGCATGTAGTTAGGCGGCTGGGTAATGCGTGGAACCCACAAAGCCGTGGCATGTGAATGCTGCATCACTTGCCAACAGATCATCTGTCATGGTCTGTGGACGCAACTATCTTCTGCATAGAAGGAGCGTCTGTATAGATAAGATAAGATAAGATAAGATAAGATAAGTCATTACAGAATAGCCATGTCACAGGCCTAAATGACATCGTACAAGTCATTACAGAATAGCCATGTCACAGGCCTAAATGACATCTTACAAGTCATTACAGAATAGCCATGTTAGAGCAAGGCCTACATGGCATAATATAAGTGATTACAGAATAACCATGTCACAAGCCTAAATGACATCATAAAGTCATTACAGGATAGCCATTTCACGGGTGAACCTCCATGGTATACAGTTATCCTCTAACCTAGTTGATCTCAGCGTAAATGATTTTCTCCAGTTGACAGGAAATTAGAAACTGTTTTTTTTCTATCTTAACTCATACAAACTACAAATATATGTAGCAAACATTTATTCACTAATGGATTTTTTAAAAAAAAGGTTTATAAAGTTTTACTTTTCACACAGACGTCAGTTACATTTGTCTCTTCTGGCAGGTCCTCGCAGATTGCCTTCATGTGCTCAAATTCTTGACATCTGAACAATGAGTCTGTGAGAATAAGTTCGGCTTTAAGTTTTGGTTGTTAATTGTTTTTTTTTATATTAAACTTGTATTTCTCTTGGTTCAAGAATGTAAATGGGATAATTTTTGCTCTGCTGCGGAAAATAAGTTTTGATGGATTATGATGAACATTGAGTTCTGTCCGTGAGTCATTGAGGAAATGTTTATGATATGTGATATTTATTATACTGAAGGAAAATAAGTTCATTGACATGTATAGTTCATGTTTACCCGACAATTTATTTAAATTGTGCAACCAAATTTTCAATGTATTATTTTGTTTCAAATTCGAATAAAATTTAGGTTGCAAACTGTTTTATATAAGAATTAATTCATGGTATGATTGTCATCTGGGTCTGCTTATGTAGAAGTGAAACGTTTTGATACATCAATCTCAACGAATTCACGGCAGATTGTTTTAATTGCGAACGAACAAGCAGCACATGAAGTGGACGAATAAAGAGGCAAGATTTCTGATGTATGTAAAGTCGCAAAAAAAAATTCAATATATATTGCTATAGTTAAGACCTTCGCTATGAAATAAATAACTGAAATGTCACAAATGCAGGAATTTCCTAGAATATAGTAGTTTTCGAAGGTTTCCCTTTAAAAAGTTAACTTAAAATAATATCTCCAAAGACGAAAAGAGAAATTACCCCGGCAGTATTTTCTACAGGGAAGCATCGCTTTGTTGTTGACACAACGAGGGTAAACGAAAGCACACAGGAAATCGTTGAAATGGAGGGTTTCAAAGTCTGATCCACATCTGGCAGACATTTCAACAAAAATCTGGTGGAACAAAAATATTCTTTAAAAGGTTTTAAAAGTATGTCACTTCTCTACATATTCTTTTGGCCTGAGACTAGTCTCTCAAGGCCTTGGCTGTTACCTGGACAAGCTGCTGCTTCAGCTGAGCTGTGCGATATAAGATTGTCTTCACGATTGACTCTTTTGCCTCCCTAACTTCCCCGGCTGTCTAGCTTGGGACAAGAAGTTAGGTAATGAAACCTTGCAAAAGCACAGAATTTAATTGTTGCGACTTATTTAAACAAGAAATAAAAACTCGAATGAGTATTTAAAAGCAATTTCCAACAAGGAATTTCCGATTTTTTATTCAAGGGAAATCATTCTAGGTTACATTAAAAGTCGATTAAAATAAGTAATTCTGAAACTACTAGTGTATCACCCGTCAAAAATGACGAAAGTTTTCAAAATAAATACACATCAGATTTTATAAAAAAAACTTAATACAGACCTTTCATTTATTTTATTAATTTTTATTTTATTCTTTTATTTCCTTACAAAATCGATCGCAGCGCCACCTAACAGCACTATAAAACAAAATCGATCGCAGCGCCACCTAACAGGATTACATCCATACAGACAACGGGAATTATGTATATTGATACTCAATATGACGTCATATCCCCTCACACTACATCACACCAATAATGTATCAATATAATGCGCACCACTCAACAATCTAACATGAATATTCACAAAGCTGGAAAACCCCATTAACTTATCATTCTAGATGACATTAAAAGTAATTTCAAATCAATAATTTTGAAACCAAACAAAACCAATGCTTTCAAAAATTGCTTCTAAAATTACGGGAGTCGAACGAATACGTATTTCTGAAAAAGTCCTTCTCCAACATTGTTCTAAATATTATTAGCTATTGTTTGACGTTTGTTTCAACCCGATAGCTGTTATGGTGTGCGAGAAATTGACAAAATACTGATATTTGTTCTTTTTTTTTGTGTGTGGATTTTCCGGGAAATCCAGTTAACCTTTTCGGTATTTTTTTGGCCGTTGCACATCCTTGTGACCTCCTTAACATATTTGCAAAAGAACCGAACCCTCTATCTGGTATGGTTCAGGAGGAGTTGCATTATCAAGCTTGACAGACATTTCGAATCTATAAACGCAATTTTTCCAAGGGAAATTTCGTTAAAAACTTTAAAACATCAAATGAGTTTTAAAAGATAAATTAAATCTATTAGATACATTTAGAATGCTTCCTTCTATTTCATCCAATGATGGTAATAATACTATTCTCTCCCATTTCAACACACCTATACAAGTTTATACTTAATGATGTTTTAAATTATTATAGGGCTGTTATCGATTAATTTAAATTTAATCGTTAACTTTTGAAAAATTATCGATTAACTAATCGATAATTTCGATTAAAGCCAAAAATAGAAATTAATGACGTCATTAAACTGAACATTTCTCACGGACATTGAAAATTAAGAATATTTTGAACTAAATTTTATGACAATGTGTTAATACTTGATCGGATGTTTGTGCTGAAGGTGGTACGTCAGCGATGTATTTGATCTTTTAAAAGAGAATTGTTTATGGCAGTGAACACAGTAAACTTTTTCATCATCTTTGACTTTGCCATCCGCAGTTATCTTAAAAACAAAATTTTTGCTCAACTTTCTAGTTATATGTTTACATTCAACTGCGCTGATGCTGTCAGCCATTTTTTAGTTGACGTCTGCCGGTCCACATAAAGTAATAAAATAAATTATAATATTACTTGGGAGAAATTTGTACGTAAAAAATATATAAATTATTATTAATTATTAATAATTAATTATTTATTACCATAATAAAAAAAGATTTAATATTATAAATATTTTCTTTAATCTTAATCGAATTTTTATCGATTAAAATAATTTTAATCGATAAAAAAATTTAACGATTAATAGAGAAATTAATCGTTAATTTTCGCAGCCCTCCATTATTATCATCTACTATTTTTTCACTTAAATTTCCTTTAATCATAACATAAGCCTGTTCAATGAAGACACCTTAACCAGTACATCGATCTCACAGTATCAATTCTCATGGCATTGTCACCCAGTACATTTCCCACTACACAAACCAGTGATGGTGAACCTATGGCCCGCGTGCCACAGTCGGCACGCAGAGCCTCATCACGAGGCACGCGACTTAAACATTACTTCCTTAATCAAAACCACCTGAGCCAAACCCCACATTCTCGGGTTTCATTGGAGTGTTGGCACTTTGCTGTAAATAGGGTGGGGATTTGTTGAAGTTCGGGCACGTGGCACCGAAAAGGTTCGACACCACTGAGATGTACCGTCACACAATACAGCACAACATAACACACTTCAGTACACATTCATTCAACACATTGCCTCTCAGCATATTACCTCGCAGCACATTACCTATCAGCACATTACCTATCAGCACATTAGCTCTCAGCACATTACCTATCAGCACATTACCTATCAGCACATTACCTATCAGCACATTACCTATCAGCACATTACCTCTCAGCACATTACCTATCAGCACATTACCTATCAGCACATTACCTCTCAGCACATTACCTATCAGCACATTACCTATCAGCACATTATCTATCAGCACATTACCTATCAGCACATTACCTATCAGCACATTACCTATCAGCACATTACCTATCAGCACATTACCTCTCAGCACATTACCTCTCAGCACATTACCTATTAGCACATTACCTCTCAGCACATTACCTCTCAGCACATTACCTCTCAGCACATTACCTCTCAGCACATTACCTATCAGCACATTACCTATCAGCACATTACCTATCTCTACATTACCCCTGACTCTGTATTACATCCCAAAGACGTCTGACATCATCATATGTTTATCCAGAGGCGTCACTAGTGTTGGTTCCACCTGGGGCGGTAGCTCATGGTGTCACCACCTCCCCCCCCCCGCGACATGCCCCACAGACCTCCTTCGAGTCTGCCACTACCCAATAACGGGGGAAAGTTATTTTACAAGTCGGTGTCACCCCTTGTGGATGGTGTCACTGGTGTCACCCAATGTGGTCCGCAACCCCATCAAGTGACGCCTCTGTGTTTACCTATGTTTTGTACCTACCTTGTCCAAGCATTCCAAGTCATTGCAACCCAGATGCCGACTGGGTAACATAGTGGAGTAAAACTGTAAGTCTATACATTCATGTTTTGTGATGTTAACGGCGTTAGGGCATTTTCCTTAAAGGACAAAATTGAAATAGAGTGTTATTTAGATGTTTTAAATACGTTTTGTGTGTGTGTTGTTTCAAATATATGATTACGTATTGTCTGTGTGTTATTTCAATAGTTTGATTACGTATAGTCTGTGTGTTAATTCAATAGTTTGATTATGTATTGTCTGTGTGATATTTAATGGTTTAATTAGGTATTGTCTCTGTAATATTTAATGGTTTTATTTGGAATTGTCTGTGTTTTTTTCCAAAGGTTTTGATAAGATACTGTCTGTAAGAAAAAGTAAAGCTTTCTCCAATTATAACAGCCTCTTAAGTTATGCAATAAAACAAAACAGCATCGAATTACGAGAAACGCCAACATTTTATAGGAATTTAATATTCGATTGCTTTTTAAAAATTGATGTTTCTAATTGATAAAGTTGATGAAATAATCAATATTCAGTACGGTAAAACTGTCTGTCATAAGTAAGGTAAAAATATACGTCATCAGTAAGGAAAAACTGTATGTCCTCAGTTAGGTAAAACTAAATGTCATCAGTAAGGTAAAACTATCTGTCATCAGCAGAGGCGTCACTAGGGTTGGTGTCACCCGGGGCGGTAGCTCATGGTGTCACCCCTTCACGACTGAAGGGGCCGTCCATAAATGACGTCACGTGATGTTGCCGATTTTTACAGGGTCATACTTTGTCACAAAAACTTAGACCCCCGCCCCTTCTTTTACGATATGACGTCACAAAGCTTTGCCGCCCCCCCCCCAAAGCAGTATTTTCTCAATAAAAATAGTATGTTGCAAATTATTTTTTGTCATTTAAATATGTATTTAGGGTAAGTCTGCACTCTAATATCGTTACACGCGTGAAGCCATTGAAAAAGCAAGTAAATAAATGGTAAATAATCAAATATTTAAGTGGAACTTTTATTTAAAGTTGTGCGTTTATTATGCGACGTCACATTTTTTTAACACACCCTCCCTCTCGTCAAACATCGTCACAGATGCGTGTCCCCCCCCCCATGGCGGATTAAATGGGGTGTGTTGAATGGGCTAAAGCAAGGCCCCCTCCCCCCAATAATTTAAGCTCCCCCCAAACTTATTATGAATTATAGTGTATAATAAAGATGCAGGCCATTATGTTTGTACGAATCCCTGAAAATGCCTTGGACAGTCATACGGCAATGCTGCACATATGAGTAGGAAGTATAACGGAAACCAGGCTATTCTTCGTGAGAAGTGCAGTGTTGCTCATTATGTGCCGTGCACAGCTCATTCCAATAATTTGGTTGGGAAAAGTGCAGCAGGTTGTCCTACTGCGCTCAGATTATTTTGTTTTCTGCAAAATCTTTATACCCGGCTTGTTGCAACTACTCATCGTTGACAAGAACTTAAAAAACACATGAAATTGATACATGTTAACAAAGCCTTGTGTGACACAAGATGGTTAGCCTGACATGATGCATTAAGGTCTGTTAATAACTCATACCATGAGAGTATCGCAGCACTGGAACAATTAGCAACAATTTAAAATCAACCACGTGACTGTCGACTTGAAGCAGAAGGATTTCTAAAGGAAATTGAACAACTGGAAGTCGCTATTTTACTTGAAATTTGGGAAACAATTTTAGAAAGTAAGTCTCTCATTGAGTTTGTTAAGAGACAGCATTCTTAATTTGATTCCTATGAAGACAAAGGAAAGGACAAGTCCGTGGTAAAAAAAAGAGTATAAACAATATTCAATGATATTTTTATAAAAATAATAAAGAAAAAAAAGAAGAAAAAAAGAAAGCGTCAATTTGTTAAAGGGACATCACATAAACAGCATTCTCCCCGAGACAAAAATTCAAGATTGAGGTATTTCTGGTAATCATTGACAGACTTTCTTAAGCCCTGAAACATCGGTTAGGCGCATATAAAGACATCCATGAGAAATTTGGCTTTCTTACAAACCTAACTGAGCTCAGCAATTTCGCCATCCGATGGGCAGCAGCCAAGTTAATGGAAGAATATTCAAGCGATTTCGAAGACTACTTACCTTCAGAATCAGTCCAATTTTCAGAACTCTTAGAAGAATTATTGTCCAGACCCAGGCTCAGGGTAAGGAAAAGGAAGTAACCCAATGCGAAACTCAAAACACGTGCACAGAGCTAAAACTTTTGCTGCTTGTGAATGAGCTAAATTTCACACAGTCATTTACAAATGTACACATCACACTTCTCATCTATCTTTCAATGATGACATCAAACTGCAACTGAGAGCGATACTTTTCAAAGTTGAAACGATATAAAATGAGCAAAATTTGCATGGGACAACAAAGACTGATTATGCTCTCTATAATGAACATTGAAAAGGAACTTGTAAGCTTACTTAGCTTTACTGACTTGATTGAAAACTTCGCAATGAGAAAAATTTGCAAAGGAAAGTTCTAGGTTGAAATAATAATAATACATCTTTTTCAATAAATTTTTGATTTCAAATAGAGAAAACTATTCGTTACTCCATGAAAAACAAAAGTTTAAAGAAAAAATATTTTAAAACACGGAATAACGCATAACATTTTTTAAAGCGGGCTCGTTCTTAAGCACAAGACAGCGTAAGTCGGGATGGTACCGTCGTAACTATCGTATATAAACATGCATAATCTGCTTTCACACCTTTAATAAATATATATATAACGAAATATTAACTCAAAGACATTGAATTAATAATTTTCCTCTAGAAAAGATCAACAAAGAAAACCCATCCTTTGATTTTTTTGAAGGGGGGGGGATAAAATCGTATTCCCCCACCCCACTGTGGTGAAGGGAGTTGTGAGGTGGGATTCGTCCATGCAGTCGGTGTGTCCAAGCCCAAATGGCTTTATTTCTTTTAAAACACAGGACACTGCCCTTTTCATGTCCAGCCTTTTTTAAAGATCTCTCTGCTGCGACTGTTTCTTTTCTTTTTTTTCCTAGTTTGTTTTAATGTTGTTTGTTTGTTGGGACTGTTTCATTATTGCAAGTTAACTGATATTTGTTTAATAAAAGTTTTCGCGTTTAACGTATTTCATTGTATTTCTTAATTTCTTTATAGATGAAAAAATGTGTCTTCTCTTTTTCTGACACAGTAAAATTTTAGGCTCGGGTGTCACCCCTTGATGGGTGTCACCCGGGGCGGTCCGCCCCCCTCGCCCCCCTAGTGACGCCACTGGTCATCAGTAAGGTAAAACTGTCATATGTACGGTAAAACTATCTGTCATCAGTAAGGTAAAACTATATGTCATCAATTCGGTAAAACTGTCATCAGTAAGATAAAACTATCTGTCATCAGTAAGGAAAATTTATATGTCACCCGGCCATGACACATACGTCAAAGAACTGATGCCCCATAGTAAATTTGTTTTAAAAAAAATCCTATCTCTTCAGCCACCTGCGACTCCACAGACGGAATTTAAAGCTACCATCCCGTCACGTGATTAATAAAGATGCCATACAACATCAGAACGCCTGTTACTATACACCGTATACTATTTTTTACGAACTTGAGGGGAGACAAAAATACCCTTGAGCATTGCTTTTCTTTTTAATTTTGACGACTGTATACTTGCAAGACTCAAATGTTAATTTATGTTTTATAATATTTTCACCTTTGTCCTTTGATCTCTTGTCAACATTTCCATTTCCATTTGAGACGCTTAAAAGATAAAGTGCAGTCAGTATTGTAACTAGAAATGGACCTGTCATGGCTGAGGACAAAAAAGATACAGAGATTTTAAAAAATAGAAGAAATGGAAATAAATACATGTACACGCAATTATTTCAAAACATGTGCTAAGATTTTTTATCGTTTATATCACCACTTACAATTTCCAAAAAAAAAGGGTATTAATAAATATTCTCTGAGTGGCTAATAACACACAAACAATAAACTCCTATATAATACTAGACGCCCCGCGGTGTAGCATACGCCGCAGACTTGCTCATAAAGAGTGAAAAGAAAGTTGAGAATGAACGGACACAAACTACAGCACGAAGAAATCAAAACAACGCCAGTGAACTTCGGTTTTAGCGACTGCCAACTCATTGTTTATTTTCGAGACATTTGCAGGCGAAATTCGCTACACCCCTAACTTCTATGAAGTCAGCTGTGAAACGATAATCGGAATTACATAATCGATAATCTGTTTTCCAAAAAAACAAACAAAAAACACGCAATTAACAACCCTAAATATGACTAACCCTCGCTAGGATCGGCCAAAACAAAGTTTATGTTTAAGGGATGGTAGTAATAAATGGGAGGCGGGTAACAACAACCTAAGTGTGCATGTTTTCACCTTTGCTCGCTATTTTTTATTTACTTGGGTGCTGCTTTTTGTGTCTGTACTCTCACCCCCCCCAACCGTTCTTTGCACTGTATATGATGAGCCAGTCTGCGGCGTATGCTATGCAATAAAGAGGTAACAGAACGGGCACAAACAGACATTTAAAAAAAACAACAAAAAAAACAATATATTCGCCGGGGCTTGAACCCAGGACCTTCCTCGCATGAGACGGACGTGTTAACCAGTACACTACGAATCTCACGTTTTCTGTGAAGGAACAACGCAAGTGAAACGCAAGAGCCATTGTTGGTCACCCCTCCACTACCTTCGCTTGTCAACCGTTAACTGTGTTTAGTTGACCCGAGCGAGGTCATTCGTCATGCTCGGTTGCACATACTTGCAGCTTACTTGCCTGGCATGGTCCCATGAAGAGAATTATATATATAGATTGCACTGAATTTTTTTTTACATTTCGTTTGTCTCTTGTTTATGACGATAAGTTATAATATATTGTTTTGGAAAAAAAATTATAATTGAAAACAATAACCTGTTAAAGTAAGTATTAATAATTTTGAGATTCTTATTAACATTAAAATTAATATATTTTCTGTTGAGCGAGATTACCTCAATTGAAATATAGATCCCTTTAATTGAAATAGATCCCTTTAATTGAAATAGACCCCTTCACTTTAGCTATATCTCTTGATTCGAGCCAGGTCCCTTTATTCGAATTAGATCACTTCTGTTGAGCTAAATTACCTCATTTGGGTCTGGTTAACTTAAACTAGATATTTTCGTCCAAAATTTTCACCCTACTTTCGTAAACGAGACATGCACTAAATGCTGATCACTGTCTACCTATTTTTTTCACTATGCAGTTATTGTCCAATAGGGAGAAGTCTCAAATCCTTAACCAAAATACACGCAAAAAATGAAGAACTGAAAAAATACAAACACTGAGGATGAGCAGCTATTCGCTATTGACACGTCACTTCCAGTTTTGCTGCTATTTTTCAAATGTGTGTTTAAGTGGCTACTGACACAATCAATGGAATCGAGGTCTGTGTCGAGAATATTATGTCAAACTGTTCTAAAGTCATTCAGTCGAATTGATTCCTAACATTAAGTAAAACCATTATTTTATTTACCCGTATTTAATGTCAGTTTCATGACACGGCGCCCATAAACGTAGACAACACAGATGCTAGGAATCTGATTTTAATTTAGCTTATTTCAGGGGCGGAACTTGCTTATTATTTGACGGTGATTGAAGCACTTCATGTGTATCTTTGTAGAATTTTAACACAAAAAGTTTACAGAACAAAGAAATCGCTATTAACAAAACCCTGGAGCCAGGAGTTGGCCGCGGTCCATAAAACAACATAATTCTGTAACCATTTTACTTGTTTGTTGTTTTTTTTCACCGTCAGAGAAAAGTGTACTGTGTAGTGGATTTGTATATTAATTTTTTTTTCAAAATGCAAGGTTTAGTTACAGACATTGATAGTGAAATAGGTATGTTACACGGATCACTGGAAGATTTCCAAGCCATGTTTCATAAATCCAATAGTGCCTCAATGCGGCTCTCAACATTAATTTTTTTTTAACTGGCTCTCGTTTACTACAGGTCTGGTCACCCTTGTTCTATATCCTTACTTCGATTATTTATCCTTACTATTTACAGGTGTTGACTGAAACAGCGATTCAACGACCATAATCACCCGACCAAGTCTTGTCTTGTTTTATCTATACAGACGCCCCCTCAAAAAATTACTGCGTCCACAGACAATGTCGGTTCGCTGGCAAGTGACGCAGCATTCACAGGCCATGGCTATGAAGTTACCACGCTATTCCCAGTCGACTTTGTTTCCCTAACTAGTGTCAGGTACTCAGTCGGAGCTGGGTGGACTCAGAGACACTTTGCCTCGGGATCAGGAAATAAATCCCTGCCTTTACGGATATTCGAACACGTCACATATCCGAATGAGTTACCCTCCTTTGTGAGTCCAATTGCATTTCTTTGACTGTTGTCGTCCTGATATTTGCAGCTGTCGTTATAAAATTATCTTAAACCACATTTTTATTGTGTTATTAAACTCCAAGCTATGGAGGACATAAAAAGTTCAAAATTGTTCTCACTTAATGTCCAGTTCTGAAGAGTTATTTCAAATGACTGCGCTGCTGAGACATTAAATATAGATGTAAAAGTGTAATGGCTGTAGTGACATGTTAGGTAAAATATTAGGTGTACGTTTTATTCTGGTCTCCATCAAAATATTTGCGTGTGTGTTAAAAGAAAATATTTGATTTTTTTAAAAATCTCTCTATTGCTGACTTCGTGAATGATTCGTATTTTTGTTTTGATGTTAATTTAAATAAAAATGTGTAAGTTCTGAATAAAATTTCATTAATGCCAAAAGTTTTCCATCACACCAAGTGGAGTGACGTAAAATTATTTTTTTTAATTGATCTTAAATATCAAAAATATATTTCACGTTAATATAATGATATTTTCAAAGTAAAGCAATCAATCTTTGGAAAGAAAAACTTAATTTTTTTAAGACGTTTCATTCGCTGCATGTTACTGCTGTTGTTTGTTCCACGTGATCGACAAGGACCAATCAGATCACATTTGATCACGTGTGATGCGGTAGCCTCGTGTGTTCTTTTGATTGCTTATTAGAACTGCATGTCACTAATCTTTGTCTAAAAGCAACAATTTTGTAAAAACTGGAATAAAAGAATGGGCATATAATTGAAGATCTATGTTAATAGAATTTCTTGTCTGATAGAGCACGTTGGAAATAAAGTTTGCTTAATATGCCTGTTAATAAGGTCAATTAACGTACTTATTAACCGCACACTATTGATTTTTTTCATCGCATTCCAAAATAATTAATTATCAGTAATTAATTAGAAATGATATTAATCTCTTTTAGTAAAATTCTACCCCCACCCTCATAAAAGTCGTATTTGAAAATTTGAAAATGAGCAGGTCTCAAAACCCTTTATTGTCATTTAAGTATGTATATAGCGTAAGGCTGCACTCTGATATCGTAACACGCCTGAAGCCATGTAGAACGTCATTAAATAAAATGTAAGCTATCAAATAGTTATGTGGAACTTTTATATATAAGTTAAGCGTTTTGATGTGACGTCTCAATTCTTAACCCCCCCCCCTTTTTTCCACTGTCACGTGAGAATCATGAGATGGATGATAGAGAGGTCACGTGATTGAAGCGCGGGACATGTTGAAAGGAGTGATGGCAAGATGGCTGACTGCGATGTGAAACCTCAATTATAAATTTATGTATAAAGTGTTCGTATTAAAGTTATTGCATTGACATTGGTGATTCAAGGGATTATTTCACGAAAGATTGTGCTATGTGAGAATGTCTACAACACACATATAAAAGTGATACGTTACACCCCTTCCTGCCCAACTCGTTACAAATTGTCACAAATATGTGCCCCTTACTCCCTCGCCCGCCCCCCCCCTTTAAAAAATAAAGTTGCTTAAAGTCATTTATTGACGGCCCCTAGCGTATAAAAACCTTGTATTTTTAAAAAGATAATCTGCTTTTATTGAAAACGAGCAACAAATCACATTCAAGGACGTTCCGCCACCGTTCGGTGACATGTTGTAACTCCCCTCAAACAGCCGTCTCGACCGGCGTACATGTGCATCACGTCAAAAATACTATTCATTATAGTTAAAATAAATAACTCGTAAAAACAGAGCTTTTGACTATAAATCCCAACGCGCATAACTCAAAATAATGTCTTGTAAGAAATACTGCACCAAAAATAATTCGCTTTGAACGTCTGCGTAAACGTGTTCAATATGATTGGCTTTTGGAGTCATATGTGTTTGAGGGACCAATCGCAATCGATGTCTGCACGGAACATAGCCTTTTGTTATATAGGATTTTATTACATAGGTTGATTCCCTGACCACAGGAACATTACATCTTTTCATTTTCACATTTTGTCTTTAGATTACATTTTTTTAAAAGAGCCAAATATGTTGTTTTTTTTAATTAGGAATATAATTGTTTTTTTTATCAAATAAAACAGGAAAACTTTATTGCTTAAATTTTATTCCATGCATGAAGGAATTAATACAAAACTAATAATCAATTAAATATTTAAGGTTTGAAACGTTGACACAAAAGAGAAGTCAACTTAAACGGAAATAGGATGTTAATTTCTATGAAACGGATGATTAAAATAATATTTGTCTTGTCTTATCTATACAGACGCTCCTTCTATACAGAAGATTAATGCGTCCACAGACCATGGTGGGCTGTTGGCAAGTGATGCAGCGTTCACAGGCCTCGGCTATAAGGGTTCCACGCATTACCCAGCCGCCTTTATTTCCCCTAACTAATGTTAGGTACCCATTCGGAGCTGGGTGGACTCAGGGACGCCCTAGGCCAGAGAAACAAATGTTTGCCTTCACAAGGATTCGAACCCGTGACCATCGGTACGCCAGCCGAGTGCACGTGCCACTCGACCACCGTATAAAAGACATTAGTCACAAGATACTAGCTTATATTTTAAAAAATATTAGCAGCGATGAGTTAGCTTTCTCTGGCATAAACTGCGTTCAAGGGACAAACTTGAAATGATCTCAAGATTTAACCCTTCACAATTAGTGACACCACAATTTTATTGTGTTCTACTAGCTGACGAATTGGAATTTTGAAAATCATTTGCATTATGACTTTGACTTGTGACTATTCTGTTAAACAGAAGACCGTGACGCACATTAAATTTTGTTTAGAATTATCTTATGTCAGCTGTTGAACATTTTATTTTGCTTGTCATTGTTAGTCATCGTTTTTTTAATACATACAGTCTTAATGACGATTTTAATAAATTATTGTTATCATCCCCAAACTCCAAATCAACACAAACACACACACACACACACACACACACAGACCCACGCACACACACAAACAAACATTTACACACACACACAATTTTTCTTCAGTAAAAATCAAATTTCTAAGTAGTACTTATGCATATGTTTTATTGTTTTGACAATGAAAGAAAGGCTCAATAGCTTCCACCGCAGATGCCTGCGCCGCATCTTGGACATCAAAGGGTAAGAGAAAGTCCCCAACACAGAGGTCCTGGCTCAAACAAGCATGAGTAGTATTGCAGCAATATTAAGCCAAAGACGCCCCCGTTGGCTTGGACACGTCAAGAGGATGCGAACTGGTCGCATACCCAAGGATGTGCTTTACAGCGAGCTGGCGACAGGGAAAAGGTCGGTTGGTGGGCCATGTCTCAGATACATGGACATATGCAAGAGAGACATGAAAGTAGCCAACATTGATATACAAAACTGGGAAAACCTGGCAGAGGATAGGTCCATGTGGCGGGCTATAGTGAAAGAAGGATCACTAAGAGCAGAGGAGCAAACTAGAGCAGAAGCAGTTGGAAAAAAGAGCGAGGAGAAAGGCCAGGCAACACTGACCCACTGCTTTCGTGTGTGTGTGTTATGCAGAAGAGACTGCCACTCAAGGATTGGTGTCATCAGCCACACCAAGAGCTGCAAATAATAAAGATAAATATATCGTCTTTCGTAGACGGACAGATGCCATACCATACCAATTGCTTTGACATTGTTATTTTATGTTTTTTAAGTATTTTAGCCCAAACCTCCTGTCCATATATTCTCGCACAATACGTCTATAAATAGATTGTAAATTGCATAATGCTAGACATTGACAGAAAGAAACTCTACTATATCACATACCATGGGGGTTCAGATTGGTGCAGCACCTGCATCTGCATTTTTTTTCTTTTATTCACTCAGCATTGAGATTTTAGTGATTCTTGTAAGAGCTTCACTCTAGCTTCGTTGGAAGATATCGCAAACGTGGAAATACTAGAATAAGTAAACCAAGTGTGGCCGGCCAGACCTGTAGTAACTGAGAGCCATTTTAAAATGTAAATAAAATTGTTGAGAGCCACATTGAAGCACTATTGGCCATTAAACCTGGCTTGGAAATCTTCCGGTAATCCCTGTAGCATATCTTTCATAAATTGTGCGCGGGCCGAAATGTGAACACAGAAGAGCCGGATGCGGCTCGCGAGACGCGGTTTGGCCACCGTTGTACTAGGCACAAGTAGGGGCGAAAATTGCTACAATATGACGATCACGGACATTTAGAAAGTGGAGATAAGCAGTGACACGCAGAAAGTCTAAGAAGCGGACGTAGAGGTTAAAACATTGGTTATTTATAGATCAAAATGTTGACCTCGATAGAACCTTTAAAATCCCAGAAGTATAGAATACAAAATACACAAACAAATTGTGTAATGAAAACAATAAATTTGAGCTTTATTTTTAGACTGATACGACATTAAACGTTTCGGCTTATGCCTTCATCAGTGCAGCATAAAATACATTCTTACAATACTTACATAAGTAATAATAATATTCTTAAAACATATTGTATCTTAAGATATTTATGTTAAATAAAAAGAAAGAAAAAACAAAAACAAACATGGACACAGGATATAGGAAAAAGGGGGAAGTATCCAAAGTTACAGTAAAAACCACAACGGGAACAAGATTATGCAGTTAAGTAAAATTATGAATTTGGTTAATTCCATATGGAGCCAACGTACCAAATCTTTTTATGAGTCTATTTTCCATCTTCTATTTCCATTTTCTTTATCAGAAGTATAGAAGAAGAATATTGACCAACCCTGTTTATCGGCGCCTATATCAGATCATCCCTTACGGGTAGAGACGACATTAGGTCCCACGCCGGGTGACACCATCGCAAGGGGTGACACCATCGCAAGGGGTGACGCCATCGCAAGGGGGTGACACCATCGCAAGGCGTGACACCATCGCAAGGGGTGACACCATCGCAAGGGGTGACACCATCGCAAGGGGGTGACACCATCGCAAGGGGTGACACCATCGCAAGTGGTGACGCCAACGCAAGGGGTGACACCATCGCAAGGGGTGACACCATCGCAAGGGGTGACACCATCACAAGCGGTGACACCAAACTGTAAAATTATGTTTGTTACCGTTATCTGGCATTGGAAAATTCAGAGGAGGTCTATGGGGTAAGTCATGAGGGGGTGACACCATAAGCTACCGCACTGGGGTGACACCAACCCTAGTGACGCCTCTGTCTACGAGTACACGTGTGCCCGTAGTATAGGCCGGCAGATTTCACAGCATTTAGTCCTCAAGATGACGTGTTAGATTACTGTTAGATCTTAGGGGCGGGTGTGGGGGTTGTGTTCATGGATAGGGGAGGTAGTTTGGTAAAAGAAGTTGATAAATAAAATAAACATGAGTAAACTCCCTTGTTTAAAAAAAAATCAATGTTTAATCGATTTAATCAAGAAAAAACTGGTTTTGATAAGTGGAACATGGAAAAATTTGACTTACAGCCTGATCCATAACAAATAATTTTCCGGACTTATGAAGGTGTCTTCTCTAAAGATCAGGGGTCTCCAAACTACGGCCCGCGGGGCCAGGTGCGGCACCTGATGCCCTCTCATCCGGCCCCTGGAGACCTTTTAATCCCCCAAAAAGATAATATTTTTACCTGTAGTTTACCACAAAACTTTGTGTAGTCGGCCCCCAAACAGCTGTTTGAAAGTTAATGCGGCTCTCCGGTAGAAAAGTCTGGAGACCCCTGCTATAGATGATGTATGGCTACGCGAGGGAACGTGCTCACCACTGAGTTAGAATATTTTGTTGTGTACATAATTATTAATAGTTTCTGTAGTTTGGTTGAATTGTGAATTGTGAATTGGATGACCAGTTGAATGGATAGCTGGGGTGCGGGGAGGGCGGGGGGTGGAATGTTTATGTTTTCAATCCGACTTGTTTGAGGAAGATAACTCTAAACGCTTCAATGAATTTGGGCTATGGGAGTTCCATCAACATTTAACGTTTTATCGAGTCATGTTGCAGGATTCTAAAAAAAGCTTAATAAAAGATATTCAACTGATAAATTTAACCTTCAATATTATTAGCTGCTTTTAAAAAAAAAGAATTCTTTATATTTTATTATTTATTTTTTTTATTAATTTTTTTTTAATTTTAAAAAAAAATAATTTTTATTTAAATTAAGAAAAAAAAATTTTTTAAATGACATTTAATTAGACTGTGTTTGAATTAGCTCTAAGAGAAATATAATTACACTAGCAACAAAGCCCGTCCAAGGACGTTCCGCCACCGTTCGGTGGCATGTTGTAACTCCCCCCCAACAGCCGTCTCGACCGGCATTACATGTGCATAACGTCAAAAATACTATTCATTATATTTAAAATAAATAACTCGTAAAAACAGAGCTTTTGACTATAAATCCCAACGCGCATAACTCAAAATAATGTCTTGGAAGAAATACTGCACCAAAAATAACTCGTTTTGAACGTCCGCGTAAATGGCGTAAACGTGTTCAACATGATTGGCTGTAGGAGTCATATGTGTTTGAGGGACCAATCGTTATATATAACTGGACAGAACGGACAGAAACTTGCCTTTTTATTATATAGGATATTCTTAGAGATTAAGGAAGAAGATACATTCTGTTTCGTCGATTCAGTCAGGCGCATAACAACATAAGAAGACCTGTACCAAGCATTAGTGAAATTACAATCAATGATCGTTTCTGAACAAGAACGTTTTCAATAAAAAGTTGGGCATTTCAGTATTCAAAACAGAGAAATGGTTATCTGATATCATTTTGTATCAAAACAGAGAAATGGTTATCTGATATCATTTTGTATCAAAACAGAGAAATCATTATCTGATATCATTTTGTATCAAAACAGAGAAATGATTATATGATATCATTTTGTATCAAAACAAAGAAATCATTATCTGATATCATTTTGTTATGTGTGTATATGTCCCTGGTGCTTTTCCTATGTTCAGACTTAGTTGAAAATTTAATTTTTTTATTTTATATCACCCCCACCCCCCCCCCACACACACACAAAAGGAATAAAAAAAATTCAATCAATGTTCTCATTTCTATCAAATAAAAAAAAAGATAAAACACATGTGTCACCTATATCAAAACGCCTATAACGTCTATATTCAATTTCTCAAGATTTTATTGTTCTACATTCTTCAGGATTGATGAATACAGTAAATAAAATAAACAAAAACAAGGTATTACAGTTAGATTTTAAAACAACATGCGGGAAAAAATGAAGAAGAAACTGTATACAAGCGATTGGACCAACTCTGGTGTTTTTGAGCGGTTATTGTCGGATAAATGTGGTCGGGATTTTAAAAAAATTCTTAAAACATAATCGAGTAAATAAAGGTATAAACACCATTTTGTCTAATTTATTGGGGATATTTCAGTCGGACTAACACTGAAAAGGTGGCTCTGACAGAAAGACTTAATTGTTTCGATTTACACAGTAGTAATAACATATTCGAAATCACTAAACCTAGAAACAAATCTAATACATAATTGCCCTTCCTGTGCGTGTGTCTTGCCATCGAATGGCGCGCAAAAAGGCGCTCGAAAGGCGCGCAAAAAGGCGCTCGAAAGGTGCGCAAAAAGACGCTCGAAAGGAGCTCAAAAAGGCGCGCAAAATTATTATAAATAAATTAAAAGTTTTCAACGTAAATAATACTATATGACGTCATTGTTTTAGCACAGAACGTCAATAACCGAAACAACGCACGAACTATGCGTGTGAGCCTTAGCAGGCTCTTCCACTAGTCACTAAATATTTTGCTGCTCATGTTGTGAGATTCGGAGATATGTGCACTAGATCTGATGTAACTATCGTTTCATGTTAAGTTCAACTTCTTTGATATTTTGTAGTAAAATAAATTTGTTGATTGACTGTTAGTTTCCTTCTTTTTTGTTGTTGTTGTTGTAATTGTGGTGTTTTTTTTTCTTTTGCCCTACACTGACTGACAGTTAACCCGGAATGCTGAATTCAAACTTTGTTCTTAGTCTAGAATGGTTATGCGGTAGAATGGTTATTCCTCATATTGTCAGCAACTTGGACCGCCGTGAATAAAGTTTAGTGACCCTTGCCCCTTGGCTGTGGGCGGAGCTAATTACTAATTGATTTTTTTTTAAATAAAAATTTAATTTTTTTTTAATCTATCGCTCTTCTGTTTTCTCTTTAACCTGATAAAACACATGGCATCTCGGCGTAATATGAAAAAAAAGTTCCGCCTTTGTACTAAAAGTTCCGCCTTTGCACTAATCTATTCTAAAATCCCAGAGCTCTACTACTGGAGCTGTAAACACTTATTTACGTCCTGTCATAAAAATGACATAAACTACGGGTACATACAGAGAGAATGGTGTTACTTTATTCCCTGGTTCAATTTGTCTGCTTTGCTGTGAAATAGTTTGATAAATTATTTTTTGCTCTCATCTCAAGTCCGTTGAAGAGTCTCTGGCAGGTTGAATTTAGTTTTTAATCAGCAGTGCGCCAGCAGGAAGCGATTTGTCATCTGAAGTGTCGGAGATCTTGCTCGAAAAGATCTTGTGCAATGTGCTAAACTGGGGGATCTGAATAAGCTTAAAGAAATCTGGATTAACCAAGAGGATCTGGATAAACAGAAAAGATCTGGATTAACTTAAAGGTATCAGGGTAATCTAAGGGGCTCTAGAATATTAGAAGTGATCTTGCTCAGCTAAGTGAGCCATCTCAACTTAAATTATCTAATTTATTTGAAGTGATCTGACTAAACTAAAGTGATCTAACTATACTATAGTGATCTAACTAAACGAAAGGGATCTAACTAAACTAAAGTGATCTAACTAAACTGAAGTGATCTAACTAAACTGAATTAATCTAACTAAACTGAAGTGATCTAAATACACGAAACAGCGCTAGTTCAACTAAACTTATCAAACTTGTCTGAAAGGATCTCTTACAACGGTAGGGCGCTAGATTAGTGTAAATAGAGGGCACATTATTCAATTGAAGTGATCTATCTCAAAGCAGACTGAGGCTTTATTTATTTATATTTTTAAAATTTAGAATAATGTAGCCGAGTGGTGGCTAAGTTAAATTAAAAACAATGAAGTTCAATTCACTGGGTAGGATATCAAACAGTTTATTCCGGAATTACAAGAATGGGCCATGAACAAATTAACACATCAGTCATCGCTCCAAGCGCTACCTCAACACTATCCAACTAACACTCTCCTCTCACACAGACCAGGGGCAGTGTGTCACTCGCCCACCGGTGTGTCCCTGCTAATCACGGGACTGACCTCCTAGTGCAGTAAACACGGGTAGTTGGTCAGTCGCTCTGTGTGAACTCCCGCCACAACGAGGGCTGGAGTAACCCTGCACTAAACCGTGAAGGTCACATTCAGGAACAGATAATTTATATGGTTGGGAAAACCAATATAAACAAAAATTGCTTTTGTGTGTGCTTGCAGTGGCGTAGCTTGGGGAGGGAGTCCAAATTCGAAAGACCCCCGAGGGGGCCACCAAAGGTGTGTCCGAATTTTTTAAAATTAAATGTTACGCCACCGCCATTTATGCAGGGCCCCCAATGAGGCCAAGCCCCCCGGGCCCACAAATCCCTACAAATTCCTAGCTACACCACTGTGTACTTGCATATCTTAACTGGAAAAACAGCTCATAGTTCATAGTATTTTAACGTAAGGGAGCAACTGCCAGATAACAGAAATAAAAACTGTTCCACGTGATAAAGTAAAATCTATTTTTTAATAAAATTAAGAAGAAAGGTTTTTATATATATATTATTTTTTTTTACTTTAAAAAATTAATAATAATATCCCCTTTGTCCTCAGCAATGGCCACACAGTTGCTAGTTATAACACTTTGTATTGTAAGTGTTTCATATGGAGTTCAACTTTTCAAACCACATCCACCTTTATTGATATGGCCAAACGAAGGTACAAATATTTTTTTTAAATCTTTTAATTTTTAATTATTAAAGCAGCAAGTATTCCAACTCACATCTCAGTTGAAAAATTTGCATTGAAAAATAAAGAAAAATTATTGGCCGCCCTGGTTTGAAATAAACATTTTCTATATTGTATGAGCTTTCTTAAAGCGCTGGTTGTGATTGACTGACGTCACAAGTAATTTATTGCTGTAAAATCCAAAGAGGGTTGGTTTGCTTTTACTTTGACAGAATTCGTTGCACATTACTTGTCCAAGACATTCCACGCCAGGAAATAAAAATGCGTGTGCTGTCCCTTTTTTGTTGAATGAACATATTATTGTTGTACTGAAAATGAATAGTTTAATTTACTTCACATTTCTCATTTAACAAGTACCCATGTATGGGTTTTCATTAGTTTTTATGAACTTTAACAACTTGTGGCGTACTACAAGATACGATGCTGTATTTCAATTCGATGTTTCCACGGGTATTATTCTCCCTTTCTTCATGTTGCGGACAAAAGCTAGATTCTAACGAAATATAGCCATCGCATGAGTAAAGTTCAAATCAGAACGCCGACCTATAAATGACATTTGAGATGGCGTCAAAAGGGCCTGAAGCCCTGAGTCACTAAGACTCTTATAGAGCCCTCGGGGAATTCCCGGGCAACTTTCTCCCCTCCCCCGAGGGGAACCAGCCGACGGGGACACCCCCGAGACGATCCCCGAAAAGAGGGGGTCGTCTAGGCAGACGCACAAGTCGACCTAGTCTGCTCTCAATGGGAGTAACAAAGGGTGATGTGGATTTTTTTCCTTCTTCTTTTGACCCGCCCTAGCTGCGGCGCCATCACGGCACAGAATACGGGTCTAAATTACCAAGGACTGTCGACCTATAAATAAATACCTTTATTTCTATCAGAACTTCCTGCTTGTCTGTAACAAATTTTTATTGAGACGTACCTTAATCTCATCCTATTCCAATTGAAATAATACACAAATTTCAAACTTGTCTCCCCAAAGGAAGATGGTTTTATGCTGTCAGCGTTACAAAACCGGAATGCGTAAATTTACAGTTTTACTCTACACTCCTTCCCAGTGTGCATCTCGGTTGTAATGACATGGAGTGTTTGGACAAGGTAGGTCCAAAACATATAGGTGATGACTTTGTGATCTATTGAGATTTACAGATGACGGCACATTTAGTGAGATTTAGTAAAATAAAATGTTACATGATGAATGATTTTTGCAGAGCGAAGATGCATTAAGTGTGAGTGTACTGAGTGCAGACGTGCTGTCTTTAGGTGCACCGAGTGAAGAAGTGATGTCTTTAGGTGCACCGAGTGAAGAAGTGCTGTCTTTAGGTGCACCGAGTGAATAAGTGATGTCTTTAGGTGCACCGAGTGAAGAAGTGATGTCTTTAGGTGCACCGAGTGAAGAAGTGATGTCTTTAGGTGCACCGAGTGAAGAAGTGATGTCTTTAGGTGCACCGAGTGAAGAAGTGATGTCTTTAGGTGCACCGAGTGAAGAAGTGATGTCTTTAGGTGCACCGAGTGAAAAAGTGATGTCTTTAGATGTACCGAGTGAAGAAGTGATGTCTTTAGGTGCACCGAGTGAAGAAGTGATGTCTTTAGGTGCACCGAGTGAAGAAGTGATGTCTTTAGGTGCACCGAGTGAAGAAGTGATGTCTTTAGGTGCACCGAGTGAAGACGTGATGTCTTTAGATGTACCGAGTGAAGAAGTGATGTCTGTAGGTGCACCGAGTGAAAAAGTGATGTCTTTAGGTGCACCGAGTGAAGAAGTGCTGTCTATAGGAGTACCGAGTGAAGAAGTGATGTCTTTAGGTGCACCGAGTGAAGAAGTGATGTCTGTAGGTGCACCGAGTGAAGAAGTGATGTCTTTAGGTGCACCGAGTGAAGACGTGATGTCTGTAGGTGCACCGAGTGAAGAAGTGATGTCTTTAGATGTACCGAGTGAAGAAGTGATGTCTGTAGGTGCACCGAGTGAAGAAGTGATGTCTTTAGGTGCACCGAGTGAAGAAGTGATGTCTTTAGGTGCACCGAGTGAAGAAGTGCTGTCTTTAGGTGCACCGAGTGAAAAAGTGATGTCTTTAGGTGCACCGAGTGAAAAAGTGATGTCTTTAGGTGCACCGAGTGAAGAAGTGCTGTCTATAGGAGTACCGAGTGAAGAAGTGATGTCTTTAGGTGCACCGAGTGAAGAAGTGATGTCTTTAGGTGCACCGAGTGAAGAAGTGATGTCTTTAGGTGCACCGAGTGAAGAAGTGATGTCTTTAGGTGCACCGAGTGAAGAAGTGCTGTCTTTAGGTGCACCGAGTGAAAAAGTGATGTCTTTAGGTGCACCGAGTGAAAAAGTGATGTCTTTAGGTGCACCGAGTGAAGAAGTGCTGTCTATAGGAGTACCGAGTGAAGAAGTTATGTCTTTAGGTGCACCGAGTGAAGAAGTGATGTCTTTAGGTGCACCGAGTGAAGAAGTGATGTCTTTAGGTGCACCGAGTGAAGAAGTGATGTCTTTAGATGTACCGAGTGAAGAAGTGATGTCTTTAGATTTACTGAGTGAAGATTTGCATGTCCATGAACAAATTGTTCATACTAACTTTTTAAAAATTGCAAGATAGGATTTTGTTGTTGATGAGATACGAGAGAAAGATTGTAAAATTTAAAAGATTAATAATGCACATAGGGTGAAAGTATTATAAAGCCACGATAGATGGTATTGCTTAAAGTCTATTTACAAGCCACATTTCTATAGACGACATAAATTTTAACTTAGCTTTTCATGAAATTTTCCATTGGACTGTAAAATTTTATTTTTTTAAAAATTACCACATTAAAATAAAAGAATCGATTTTTAATAATTGGTATCTGTTTTTAAAATAACCCTTCCGATAATTATAAAAAAAATAATGACAGTACATTAATTCTTTGTCTTATATTCTAAGCAGTGCAAATTGTAATTATTAATGTTTTCTGCCATCAGGTATTTACCAAACTTACTAATGGATGTGGGTTTGAAAATGATTCCATCGTTCACAACGATTTCCTGTGTTCTTTTGTTTACCCGCGTTTTAATAACAACATAGCGATTCTGCCTTGTAGGAAATACTGCCGTGGTAATTTATCACTTCATCTTTGGAGATTTTTTTTATAGCGTTATTCCTGTAAAATTTTTAAGGAGTATATTTACAGTTTACGCACTTACAATTATTTATATTTCCCACTGGAGTTCATGTTTCAATGTAAATTCTTTTACCTAATCGATATACAGAAGTAAATAAATTATTTCGAAACGTCAAACTGAAAGTCACACATATTCTTACAGATTCATTGTTCAGATGTACAACACTTGATAGTATGCTGTCAATCTGCGATGATCTGCCAGAGGAGAAACATAAAACTGACGCCTGTGTGAAAAGTAAACATTTTAAAAAAAAACACTTTCATCTTTACACGAATTCCGCTTTCATACTGACATGTTACTAATGTTAACTATTGTAAGAAAATGACGCTGTTTATGCATATTGTGTCCGGAATTCGGTCGTGGAATGGTTTGCCTGAGGAAACAAGGAATGCCACACTTTATCAACAATTTTAAAAAATCTTAATGAAAATTGATGGACTAGACACAAACTATGGACACGCTGGGGACCCAATAATCTTCGGTATAGAAGGAGCCTCTGTAATAGATAAGATATTTATGGGTTTTTTTATAAAAATAATTTCATCATCGCCGACAACCCAGCTGAGGTATGAGCCGTGATTCTCAGATCTACTGAGTTTCTGTCCTGATCCCTTTTGTAGTTTTCTATCATTTACAGTCTTGTTCTTATTTGGACGTGTCTTTAAAAAAAGTATACCATAATCCTGCGTAGGGACCCTACATGTGGAAGAAAATCAGAAGCCCCGAGCCTACTGCTCCTTATGGGTCTTCACGGAAGACCCTCCCAGCTATCTGGCCCCAAAGGGACGTAACACCTGAGGACCCCCCCCTCCCCGGAAGCGGTCGCTTCTGAAGCGGCCACCTGGGCATCCAGGACATAGAGTCGAAAATGCCTCCCACTAAATTGGCCTCAAAAGGAGGGGTGGAATTCCCTACTACGACCCGCTACCACTTCGGCGCCACCCTGGCAAATCATACGGGTCTCCATGGTTAGGACCGACGCTAAGCGGGGGATCTTCAAAGACCTACGTCGGGTGCAACCCCCACTGGAAGGTTTCCTCAGAGCTGGCGTCCGCTGCGTTCTTCGCGGTACCTTTTGCTAATCCTTACTGGCGCTCCTGGCCCTAAACCGGCACCGCTCATGGCGTTGCTAGTAAAATTAGGGGGACGAAACGGTCAATTCGGAGTAACTCGACCCTCAACTGGTACTTTGGCATGGGGATAAAATGACTTAATTAACGATATTCATGCCACGTAACAAGAGATGAGGGTAGTAGCCTTTACTAGCTTGAGTGCCGAAATTCTCAAATAAAAATAAATACATTATTGCTTCATAACAAGTCGGTCCCCATGTGACATGGCTATTTGGTAATGGTTTTATTGTGTTCGGTCAATGATTGACAATGAAAAGTGACCGCTAGAACCAAAAGCGTAACCCGTGCCAAAGGTTCGCCACCCTTGTAGTAGAGTTTATCGCACTTGGGATCTCATAATACTTAAACGATTAATATACCTATATAATAAAAGGCCATGTTCCGTGCGGTCATAGATTGCGATTGGTCCCTCAAACACATATGACTCCTACAGCCAAGCATATTGAACATGTTTACGTTGACTTTCAAAACGAGTTGTTTTTGCTGCAGTATTTCTTGCAATACTTTATTTTTCGCATTGCGCGTTGGGATTTATAGTAAAAAGCTCTGTTTTTACGACTTATTTATTTTAACTATAATGAATAGTATTTTTGACGTGATGCACATGTAATGCCGTTCCAGACGGCTGTTGGAGGGGAGTTACAACATGCCATCGAACGGTGGCGGAATGTTCTTTGACGGGCTATGTTGCTCGTACATGTATATATTGCCTATAATGATTTATTTTTCTATATCTCTTTTCCATATCTTCTGTTTTAACGGAGCACAGAAGGAAAAAGAGGGCCAAAAGGTACGCACTTGTGATCAAACTAATTGAGAATATGAAATTAAAACATAACAAAAGGCTATTAATAGATTTAACTATTTTTTTAAAGTTTTATTCTTTCTTTTTTTTTCTAATGGAAAAGAATATTTCTTTTTCATTGTTCAAAAATATTATCATTATGTTTTCAATTACTGTGAAACAGGATTTTGATTCTGTTTTCTTTGACTATAAGAGACTCACGTATTTTATGCAACAAAGTTATACACCACATGCCTTGACAGGATTTTTAAAGATTTAAATTTTTTAACGTAAATAATAATTACAGCATTTAAACGATTCCTCAATTAGAGATTGTTTCCTACTGGCAGATAACTCACAAAGTCGCCCCTCTTAACTCTAGAGATGTGATCAGATTGACCTAGATCAGTAATGGCGAACCTTTTTTGGGGCCGTGGGCACACGGCAAACTAATTAATATTAATTTAATTTAATTTTAAAAATTCTTTACTACATTGATATCCGGATACTATTCGGATCTGGCATAGGTATTTGCCGAATCCGGATAGTGGCGAAAATCCCGATATTTGGTCCGGATATCCTGCATTCCGGATATTTGACTGTCCCCTAGTGAAATACTAGCACGAGGCGGAAAAGTAGTCCTTCTGTATATCATTGGGCACAGTGGCGAGCCTCATTCAGACAGGGTCGATAAGCTAGCGAGAGATGGGTCAGCTCAGCCCCAACCCGACCGCCCGATGACCCAGCTTGGGTCAGATCGTGTCTTAAAGTCTATTTCCAAGAGAAATGGCTTCAGGTCTGGGCATCTGGAAGCACGGCCAGAAAAGTATTCCAGTACATGCCGCGACCGAGCAAAAGCGAACCTCTGGTGGCAAATTGTACGTAGCAATCGGACGCTCATAACTAGAATGAGAACAGAACATTGTCCCATACGAAGCTACCTGTACAAGTTCAACACTAGAAGGGAACTGGCCTGTCAGCTGTGTGGCCACCCGGGGTTGACGGTGGCCCACGTACTCGAAGAGTGCCCAGAGCTGTGCGGGGATTTGGAGGGAGAAGCACCGGTACCTACAGAGGAGTACCTCTATGGCGATGCCCGCTTGATGAAGCTCGCCCTACAGAGGAGTACCTCTATTGCGATGCCCGCTTGGTGAGGCTCGCCTTACAGAGGAGTACCTCTATGGGGATGCCCGCTTGGTGAGGCTCGCCCTACAGAGGAGTACCTCTATGGGGATGCCCGCTTGGTGAGGCTCGCCCTACAGAGGAGTACCTCTATGGCGATGCCCGCTTGATGAAGCTCGCCCTACAGAGGAGTACCTCTATGGCGATTCCCGCTTGGTGAAGCTCGCACGCGATAAAATGAATCGGGTCCTAGGAGCTCGACCCAAAAGAGAATGAACATTCACGAGTTGCGTGCCGGTTGATGACGCTCTGCGTGCCGTCTGTGACACGCGTGGCATAGGTTCGCCGTCACCGACCTAGATCCTATGTTAGAACAAGGCATTTTAAACAAATGTCTGATTCAGATATAAAATATTTAAAATGAAACTATGCCGTGCAAATAGCAAATGCGCCTTCGTGATTACGTCAACGCACAGTTAGACATGATTTATGCAAAGTAAATACGGATGTAGTAGGTACCGTTTGGAAGAGGCTTATAACTGAAATGTTACTGCTCAAATTCTTTTTACGCTTTTTTTTTGCACTTGGTGTAAAAAAAAACATGATCCGTGCAGTGCTTTTTTTTTAAAAAAAAACGATTTTATTTGCGCGCTCTCGGAATATGTGTTAGACCTTACACCAGGTTCATTGCTTATCATGACGTATAGGGCTTTATCATGACTTATCATGACTTACATTGCTTTATTATGGCCTATCATGACTTACAGTGCTTTATTATGACCTATCACGACTTATAGTGCCTTATCATGGCCTATCATGACTTATAGTGATTTATTCTGACCTATCATGACTTATAGTGCTTTATCGTGGCCTATCATGAATTATAGTGCTTAATCATGACCTATCATGACTTATAGTGCTTTATCGTGGCCTATCATGACTTATAGTGCTTAATCATGACCTATCATGACTTATAGTGCTTTATCGTGGCCTATCATGACTTATAGTGCTTTATCGTGGCCTATCATGACTTATAGTGCTTAATCATAACATATCATGACTTATAGTGCTTTATCGTGGCCTATCATGACTTATAGTGCTTTATTATGACCTATCACGACTTAGAGTGCCTTATCATGGCCTATCATGACTTACAGTGCTTTATCATGGCCTATCATGACTTATAGTGCCTTATCATGGCTTATCATGACGTAAAGTGTTTTTTTCATGCTTTTTCGTCTTTTCAGTGCCGCCAGTTTATTGCACAGAGGACACGAATAGGGTCTGCACAGACAAGTGGTTTAGTGGCTGCCGTGTTCCATGGAACGTTTCGTCACATTTACAGGGCAACCTCGATCAGGGGATCAAAGATGGTCAAAGTACTTTCTTTGATATTTTCTCTATCATCAAGTCATGCTCCGATCCTTTGGTGATGTTTTACGTGTGTGGACGTCAACTTCCGATATCTACTGAGATCGACCAGGCCGTTTATCCTTGCAGTGAATATTGCGAAGGTAGGGTGTTATAGATATGAGATGAGATAACGCTCCTAATTATTGTGGTTTATTAGATTTTAAGAACTCACGCGCCCAGGAGAGAAAAGGTTAAAAAGGGTCGAAAAGGGAAGGGAAGACAACACTGCCCCGGCGGCGCATTCGTGTGTGTGACAATCAAAGGAGACAGTCACTCGAGGATTGGTCTCATCGTCCATACTAAGAGCAGAAACCCACAAAGATAAATCTATCATCTCTCGTAGAAGGGACTATACTACACATAAGATTATAACTTAAAAAGCCTCATTAATTAACACCATTACGGAGATTCTAATTGAAGAAAGTAGATGACCAATGGAACGGTGTTTTATTATAATCTCATATCTATTCCCGTGGAGCCAGAAGAAAGAAATCAATTATTCTTAAAATCGTACGCCTTTTTAAAGTACATTTTCTGAAATGGATTGTTGGCCTGTAACAAAACTTGGCACACAAATTTCTTATTGTGAAAATAATTTTGGCCTGGGGGAATGACTTAACAAAATATAATGTTTGGGGCAGGGGCGGATTAAGACCGCACGGGGCCCCTCGCTGCAATTCAAACTGGGGCCCTATCCAGCTAGCGTCCCTGTAAAATGATTGCTAGCAGCTAATATAAGACGGTAACTTGTAACTAGATAGTCCATTGGTTCCTTGTTCATAATGTGTCTGTACTCTGGGATCGGATTCATAAAAGAAACCGAACACAAAGAAATAACTGTTTGCCTGGAAACTAAAATTGAGTGTAAAAAGATAATTTAAAAAAAAAGACAAATGAAAAAAAAAGCCCCCGCCGGGAATCGAAACCGCTACCGCTTGCGCCACACGACAACACGTTGCCGCAAGACCACAAGATCCTGATTGTTTAAACAAAATTTAAAAGCTATAAATAGTATTCTTTAATATGTTCTCTTATTGAGCCAATCAAATCAAGTTTTTCGATACTGAGGCTACCGGGTCCGAATAGTGATCAGATTAATAAATAATATTTTATTAATTTTTTTTTAAATTTATGATATTTTTAGGTATTCATGCAAACATGTGTCCACCTTTATTATAAATTATACTAAATTTGGTTGCCCCTAAATCATCGGGGGCCCCTGGCTTTAGCCCGTTCAGCCCTCCCCCCCTTAATCCGCCATGGGCCATAGGTTTGGGGCAGGGTAGGGCTAAGGGATAGACGTTAATTATATTTCTAATAATGAAATAACAGTAAACTCTGATTAGTATATTGATGAATAAGAGCCATACCTGAGAGGTAACTACATAATCTCACCTGGATCAAGATTTCACATGAAAACGTTATACAAAACAAAGCGACGTAAAGCGACATTGAAACGAGGACACATTATGAAAAGGAAACAGAAATTAGAATTTACATGTTACATTTGTACCAGGGAGTGCTATTTCTTTTTAAAAGAATTAAACTATATATTGCATTGTATAATTTTGCAGACCCCCTGATTTTTAAACAGATGGATGTCTGAAATTTTTCAAATATAAACAACAAGCCGGCCCGCAGCGTAGCATACGCCGCAGAAAAGAATATAGCAAAGAGAGCAAACAAGACGGAGGCAAACTCTCCTTTCCCTTGCCTGCCCATCGTTGGTCTCGACGGAGACAAACTCTGACTTCCCTTGCCTGCCCATCGTTGGTCTCGACGGAGGCAAACTCTCCCTTCCCTAGCCTGCCCATCGTTGGTCTCGACGGAGCCAAACTCTCCCTTCCCTTGCCTGCCCATCGTTGGTTTCGACGGAGCCAAACTCTCCCTTCCCTTGCCTTCCCATCGTTGGTCTCGACGGAGGCAAACTCTCCCTTCCCTTGCCTCGACGGAGGCAAACTCTCCCTTCCCTTGCCACGACGGAGGCAAACTCTCCCTTCCCTGGCCTCGACGGAGGCAAACTCTCCCTTTCCTTGCCTGCCCATCGTTGGTCTCGACTGAGGCAAACTCTCCCTTCCCTTGCCTGCCCATCGTTGGTCTCGAGATATGCTCACTGTGGTTGAGCTACCACCCCAACCCTCCTCAACCAACATCGCTTGCCAGCGTCTTGCTTGCTCTGGCGTATTCTATAAATAGACTTCGTCTTGCTAGCTCCAGCGTATTATATATATAGACTACGTTTTGCTTACTCTGGCGGCTGGATTGATCTAGTTGCGCCAATGATATAAATAGATGTACCGAGTGATATCCGACACTAACGACAAATTTACAATCTATTTCTAATTATGTCAGAGGCGATTAATCGGTGCCCCGAGATTATGGGCCACTTTGGCGAGGACATGTGTCGGAGCTTGGTCTCCGGGTTACCACAACTCGGAAGCGTGTACTGTCTCGACCCGCCGATCAGCGCGATCACTTCAGTAGACATGGAGATTATCACCACCTTAAAGTGGAAACTCTTTGCTCCCAGGGGCAGACCCTTGGATGGAAAACGTGAGTCCAGTCGCCTGTCCAGTTGTATGGTAACTATCAGGTTGTGAGATATGAGTGTCTGTCAGTATTAACCAAAGGAAATTATTTATTTTTTTAAATATTAGATTTCAGTTTCACAGTTTACGCGTAAAGAAATATATAAACACGTCATTGGCTCATGTACCGTTTCCCAAAAGTCATTTTTAAAAAAAGAAATAGAACTGAAAGCTGTGAGATGAGCAGCCTAACAAAAAATAACATGTAAAAACGTTTGACGTAATATGATATGAAAAGAAATCGTGCCAACATGGCGTCAAAAACAAAAACATGGACGGAAGAGGAAGAGGACAAGATGTTTTAAAAAGATATGAGAAAGTGTGTAGGGCCGTGAGGTGTCGAAAACGAGGGTGCTGAAGACTAACATGGGAAATGGGTCTCGTGTGGAGCTGTGACACCATGGCCTCACGTGATGTTGTTTTATTATAGGGTAATAGATAACTGTGTGCAGCCTTTATCTCTAGTTGTGGAGTTTAATAAGATTAAAGGTTTAATAAGATTATAGGTTTCATAAGATTATAGGTTTCATCAGATTATAATGCTCCTTAAGATTATAGTTACGTAAAATTGAAGTGTTTTGCAAGAGGTTATATTTTTTTTCGTAAGATTTCTGCTTGAATCGAGATATGTCGTTGATTGACGGCTGCAGATTAGTATCAGTACAATTGATAACATTATTTTATAAAACATGTTGCACACTTATACCTCTATACAAACTGACACAGACTCGCATAGACAAGCTATCTTTTTCAAACAAAGACACAAAGACACACACACACACATACACAATCAAGCGTATTATATTTTACGCTCTCCTCTCACTCTTTCAAACGAAAAAAAAATAATTTTAAAAAAAGAATACAAACGAATTTTAAATTACAACTAAGAGTAACCAAAATCTTCACCAAATAGAATAAATGCGCATTGTTGGTTTTCAATTAATTTCTCGGTTGTATACAAGCTGGTCGAAACTATTAAGATTCTTCAATAACAATTTAATCTTTATCTTTTCCACCGAACCATGACTGTTTTGATCTTCACAACTCCAAAAAAAAACCCAAAAAAAAACGGTCATGGGGGCCGTCCATAAATGACGTCATTCATGGACGGCCCCCATGGATCAACGTCAGCCGATTGCCTTTTGGCGGGATGTTAGCCGGCGGGACGTTGTCTTGTAATTTAATCTCAACAGTGCCTCACATAGAGACAGGTTACACAGTTCTTCTGTGACGAAGACGATGTTTAATGCATCCCTAAACCTATTTCGTGATACAAACTCCACTTTTTCTGGTCAGAAAGTCTCTAGTCTTAATCTTTATAGATAAATGGCGAGAGAAAATATTTTTTAAAAACGTTAAAAACCTACAAGATTTGTAATTTCCAAAACCGTAATACGTGTCTATAGAATTAATACAAGATGTTTACTTGTACTTATGATATTATTGATTTTATTTTGATAAATGACGATGTAATTTTCGTAAGAGAACAGCAAACGCTAAAATTGACAAATTTGACAAGATGAAGCAAATTAAATTTAATTCAAAATACTTTCGATCATGCCTCTTTGCTGAAAATTATTTTTGTTTATATCTTATGTCATCGGTTAATAATATCTGATTTAGTTAAAGTGATATTCAGAAGAAAAAATAATTAGGGGCCGTCCATAAATGAAGTCACGCACCTAGGGGGGGGGAGGGGGAGGGGGTCACACTTTTGTGACGATGCGTGACGAGGGGGAGCGAGTGGGGTTGAAGAAATGTGACGTCACATCAAAAGGGTAACTTAAAATAAAACTTACACTGAAATATTTGGTCGCTTACAATTTATTTAATGACTTTATTTAATATATTTTTTTAATCAGTGCTTCTCAATGTGCCGGTCGGTAGGCCATCGGACGCTGGTTTGCGTAAGCTATCAAGACGCGAAAATTAAATATAATTATAATCCTTAAGTTTGAGAACCCACAAGATAACATATGAAATTGCGTCGTTTGATTTTGACATCAAAGCATTTGTGATGTAACCGCAGCTCCGTTTGGTTCTCATGGCAGGAGTCGTCGATTTGTTTTGGCCAAAATATACAAGTTTATGTGTGCGTTACAACCCCCAGACTCTAGGTCCTGCTCACATGACTCGGGGATTTGGGGGAGTGTCGTTAGCCCGAACCCGAAAATGCTACTGGTGAGTTTTACAAGCATGACAAGTGTCTAAAAATGATCTGAATAGGATTATGTGTAGATATTTTTGTCAAAACGACACGGAATATCCTTTTTCTTTAAAAGGGGAGGGGGGAGGGAATCTATTTGATAAAATTAAAAACGTTTTAAGTTTGATATAATTGTTCGGTTGGTTTTTGGTCAAACACCCCTTGCCATTCTAGTCTTCTAGATCAGTGCTTCTCAAAGTGGTAGTCCGCGGACCGGTGCCGGTCCTTGGGCCATCCGCTGCCGGTCCGCAGATGTTCTCAAAAAAGGACCGAAAAATTGTCAGTGCAGGGAAAATAGTGCACCGGTCCCTGGTGCAATGGAAAAAATTCCTGCCGGTCCACCATACTAAAATTTTTGAGAAGCACTGTTCTAGATATAATGGTAAATGAGCTCATTTAAAATTAGTCAACTATTCATTAACTTTATTGAATGCATCAAATTCTTGACATCGCAATTCGAGAGGAGCACAAAACAACTTTTCTTCTTAGCTCAGTTTTTAAGGCATTAATTTTAAATATCACAGAATGGATACTTTATACAGACAAGTCATGTGGATAAAGATTATTGTCACTCGTGTCAATATAAATGAAAGTAGGGTTAGATTTAGGTGTCTTCGTATAGTACGTAGGTAAGAAATCTACATAGTTGTCAAATTTTAAAAAAATTATTTTCTGGAAGGAACAGGTTCAAAAATGGGCATATGTTCCAAGCGTACACGTACACATGGCGTATTTTAATATATCTAGTGGATTGTAGTGGATGTTATATGTCCCAAATGAGTCTGCATTACCCCAAAGTATTCCCTTTTTGACTCCAGTTGAGGTTATTTACCTCTGTTCGCCGACCTCTTTCTTAAAATTAACGATTAATTAATCGTTACTTTCGATTAAGGCAAAAAATTAAAATTTATGATGTCATAAGTAACACTTATTTAACGTTCTTAGTGAAAATAGAAATAACGCAGGAATGTCTCATTTATAAGTTATCTTTTAACCAACTACGCAAAAAGAAAAGTGTGTTGATATTTTTGGTTTCAAGTGATGAGCGGGTCTTATTGACAATATAACCAGCCGAGCTGAACAATCATTCACATTTAACTGAGGTAACTGGTATGGTTTGATTAATCGTTAAAAAATAATTTCAACGTTAAAAATGTTAAACCATTAATCGAGAAATTAATCGTTAAATTCCGCAGCCCTACGCCTCTGTAATATTATTTAAAGTTACAAAAAGCATGCTTTTCATACGAAAGTTATAAATTACACCAGTCTTACATAGCTTTACAACCATAATAGTTTACCCTGATGAATATGCGGACATGGTGTGGATGCTAATCTGACAAAAGTATTATGAAAAGATTTAATGTCAAGGCGGCACATTCATATATTATATTACCATTTAGTGCGAATAAACAAGCATATACAAAATGACACCCCCCCCCCTCTAAACTAATTTATACAACTGTAGGCTGTGAGCCCTTCTGGCAAACAGAGTGCCTAGCTCTGGGATACACGGAGACGATCTCCAACAACGCTTGGAGTCTTGACAAAGAGACGCCACGTAAAAAGTTCCTAGAGGTAATACCCGTAATAGCGTCCGGCTGCTCTCCTAACATTCTACTGTACGTCTGCACCGAGCTGTTTCCAGTGTGTGCAACTAATGGTACGACCAGGACGGCCTGTAGGTCAGTTTGTGAAGGTCAGTTGATGAAGTTCAGTTTGTTAAGGTCAGTTATCTTATCTTATCTTATCTTATCTTTACAGACGCTCCTTCTATGCAGAAGATAATTGCGTCCACAGACCATGACAGATGATCTGTTGGCAAGTGATGCAGCGTTCACAGGCCACGGGTTTGTGGGTTCCACGCATTACCCAGCCGCCTAATTAGTGTTAGGTTACAATTCAGAGCTGGGTGACTCAGGGATGCCCTAGGCCCTGGGAACAAATCCTTGCCTTCACATGGATTCAAACCCGTGACCATCGGTACGCCAGTCGAGCGCGCTGCCACTCGACCATATTTTATATGTCGGATCTCATCTTAAGTTGTTAAGTCATTTTGCTCAATCGCTTTCTTAAAAAACTATTGACTATGTAAAAATTAAAAATTCATTCGTTGTGGAAGATGAAGCACCCAAAATGATTGATAGTATTGTGAGTGGGAAACATAATTTTTTTTCTAAATGGACGCAGTGGTGGGTAAGCCATCATTTGAACTTGAACTATCCCTTAACCCGTTGTTTGGTCGTTGGGGCACCATCGTGAACTGCTCAATAACACACGCCATTTGTCCCGGTCCTGTGCTGCCCTTTGAGAGTTGCTGAATGACAGGCCGGTCCACTCTTTGATATCGTCCTCCCATCTCTTCTTTTGTCTGCCTCTTTTCCTTCCTCCCTGGACTGTGCCTTGCAATATAGTTTTTGCGAGACATCCAGTTCTTGTCACGTGTTCGTAACATCGTAATTTCCTCTTTTTAATTGATGTGAGTAGGTCCTCGTAGGGGCCAATGACATTACTTATTGTGTTGCGGAACGCTTCGTTTGTGATTTGCGCTGAGTAGGAGATGTTCAATATCTTTCTGAAACATCTCATCTCTAGCGCATTGATTCTTCTTTGGAGGTCTGCAGTGAGCGTCCAAGCCTCACAACCATACAAGCCATCATTCGGCTCAATGAAAAAACGGTCTCAACAGTTAGGCAATGACAATACAGCCCTGGACAATACAGCCCTGGAGAATACAGCCCTGGACAATACAGCCCTGGACAATACAGCCCTGGACAATACAGCCCTGGACAATACAGCCCTGGACAATACAGCCCTGGACAATACAGCCCTGAACAATACAGCCCTGGACAATACAGCCCTGGACAATACAGCCCTGGACAATACAGCCCTGGACAATACAGCCCTGGACAATACAGCCCTGGACAATACAGCCCTGGACAATACAGCCCTGGACAATACAGCCCTGGACAATACAGCCCTGGACAATACAGCCCTGGACAATACAGCCCTGGACAATACAGCCCTGGACAATACAGCCCTGGACAATACAGCCCTGGACAATACAGCCCTGGACAATACAGCCCTGGACAATACAGCCCTGGACAATACAGGTCATGAACAATGGCCCAGTATCTTTCCCTTTTACGATGAAATTCTTGTTTTTTTTATTATTATTCTTATAATTTATTACTTCATAGTAACCCTGCTCATAGTTCAAAATCAATGCGCGGAGCAGTCCATAGACACGCTATCAAATATCAATAAATCGTTTCTCATTTCATTGAAATCTTTTAAATTACAATAGTTTAGAATAGTTTAGATGATTACGTTATTTTTATGTACAATTAATACCAAAAACAAAAAAAAACACGAGGTTTTGTATCCCGCTACATCTGTACACGGTCCAATCTTTCGTGTACCCGAACCAACAACTGATTTCTCTGCAGACGTCAACCGTCGGTGTTCATGGTATTTAAACAGTCAAGACTGCAGCGCCCTCCCAGAGACGGATTGTTTGACGTCATCACTAACTGAAGGTACGTTCTGAATTATTAATAACAAGTGTTTTACCCGTCAAAAATGACGGAAGTTTTCAAAATGGATATATTTCATATTTTGTAATTGTCCCTTTTGCCTGAAAGCCGCATAGTAAATAACGAGAGCAATGCCCGTGCGCTGCTACGGGTAGGCACAATGAAAATAACTTTATTTGGATTTGAGTTTCACATTCCCCTTAAGAATGACTGTAAACGTATCAGGAAATTAGGGTAGTGATAAATCAATCTCCTTCTTTATAAAAATCACGATATGTGTGTCTGGAAAATAGAAAGTATGATGAATTTAAATATTACCCATCTATTTTGGTATTTCTGCTTTAATAACGCACGCTTTTCTCTATATACTTTACCAGAATAACACACGTCCTTAACAGTTACAAAAATCTAATGGGCAAGGCTGAATATCTTTTTCCATGATAAAAAAATGAAAACAATATCTTTGATTCCTTTGGTTCTAGGAAAAAGCTCTTAAAATCACCCACTCCATTTTATAAGCTAAGTATGAAATTAGTTCTAGACGAATAGGATATTTGTTTAGCATAGTAACAAAGCAATAAATTGGCAGATACTTGTTTCACTCAAATAACGGATTATTTTTCTTTGTATTTATATTCAAGCCTTTTTTCATTGTAGCTTTTTTAGCTTATAAAATGACATATAATTTAGGGCTTAATATATAACATATATTATGTAGGCATTTGATTTTAAAACAGAATCGTTTTTTTAAAAATCAGTCTGTATACAAAACTTTATCCTCGTATAATATTGCTCAAATAAAATCAAGTTGTTATGTCACAATATCATTTGCTGTTAGTGTATTTTTTGCCAGAACAGGGGTAGGCACAATTAAAAAATAACTTTATTTGGTTTTGGGTCTCAAACTTCCCTTAAAAATGAATGTAAATGCATCATAAAATTAGGGTAGTGATAAATCTAACCACTTCTTTTAAAATTCACGATATGTGTGTCGAGAAAATAGAAAGTATGATGAATTTAAATATTAACAATCAATTTTGGTATGTCTGCTTTTATAACGCATGCTTTTCTCTATATAATATACTCTTACAGAACATGAAAGGTACTTAACAGTTATAAAAATCTAATCGGCAAGGCTCAATTTCTTTTCACATGAATAAAAAAAATATTAAAAATATCTTTCCATATGATTCCTAAGCATGAAATTAGTTTAAGACGAATTAGGGATTACTGGAGCCAGATAATATTTTTTTGAATATGCATGCTTAGTGGAGGGTGGAAATATGGTTTACGGGTGTAAGTTTCTTATTTTCTTTTCACACGAATATTAACATAAAAACAATGTTTGATTTTTTTAAATTCCTAGAGATTGATTCTCTAATAAATTACGTCATTTTGAAAGGACTTTCCACTCTTTTCTTCTAGTATTAACAAAGCAATAAATTGGCTGATACTTGTTCCACTAAAATAAAGGATTACTTTTCGTTGTATTTGTATTTAGAGCCTTTTTTCATTGTAGCATTTTTTAGCTTATAAAATGACATATTTGGTAATGGTCTTAATATATAACATATATTTGTAGGCATTTGATATTAAATCAGAATAATTTAAAAATATTTTTTTCAAGAAAGTGTATACAGCTTAAAAGAAAACTGCCATTTAGTAAACCACATGATCTGCCTTTGAAATCAGTCTTTATACAAAACTTTATCCTCGTTGCATAATATTGCTCAAATAAAATCAAGCTGTTATGTCTAAATATCAGTTGCTGTTAGTGTATTTTTTCGCTTGAGCACGCACTTTCTGAAGCTAGAACCTATATATGAGTCGTAATACCCGCGATATGTCTTTACACTAAATATATGTATACCTTAAAGAACCGTACAGTTTATACCCGAAGTGTGTGCCACGCAACGCATTGTTCTAGAAATGTAACTATTTTTTTAATGAATGTTTTAGTTTTGTTAGCTCTTAAATACCTTTCTTAGTAATGATTTTTTATGGGAAAAGCATATTATTTATGTGAATTTTGATGCTTAAGTAAGGTGTGCATAGGGTTTTTATTTGTTTTAAAGAAACATTTTGAATCGCAAGGTCTGGGCTTAAAATTTACCCTGCTGATTTAGTTTAATCTATGCAAAAAGTATAAAAACAGTTGCTAAGCTATAGTGTTTATGTCATCCAGGGTTGGGCGATATTATTGACTCTTACCCCACCAATAAATGGTACATTTCAAAAGGTCATAAAGTTGTACTCAATATAAAAATAGCTGTTCCACTTATTACCCACACTCATTGGTCCGTGCATATAAACTCCTATATATAATCCATTTTCGTCTATAACAGTACCGAATTTTTTTTCATTCCTTCTATTTCCTTGGGGCAGTTTATGGAGCAATCGTTCCAGAAAAAAAAATCGTGTAAACTATTTAAGCACCGAAGGAAAATAAATCTCCCACCTAAAGAAATCATTGGCATTGCTTTCATCACTAATCACTTGCTTCATGCATTTTTTAATTTATAAATATAACTTACCTAGCATGTTTAACTTAATTTATGCAAAAAGAATATTAACAGTGGCTAAGCTATAGTGTTCTGGTATCTGGTTTCACTCATGTGCTTTCTTTCTCTAATGCATTGAATACATTGTTAGTATTTGATTATTTAGAACTAATTTTAAAATGTCAAATACATTAAGTATTTAAATTACACATATAAAAGATATAAAGAAAAGTGGTAAATGATACTGTGTATTTGATAATAAAGAAAAATAATATAGTATATAAATATTGTTAAAATATTACTCTAAAAAAACAATGACTATGGTTTGTAAACAAAACGTTAGGTAGATTAACGTTGAACATAAATGTAGACATCTGGAGAAAGACTAAAGCAAATAAATTTTTCGAACGGCTGGATAATAAATACATCTCGAAAATACATAAAGGAAACAGTGTAAAGATGTAATTTGCAAACAAATATTAATTCTGTAAATTTTTTACAAAAAATGTATACGTAGTCTTGTTAGAGGCGCAACATTATCAGACATAAAAATAAACCGTTTCATCACATTTAGTTCACAACATAAGCACACACACACACTCACTTTATTCACACACTTGTACACACAAACATAAACACACAAACAGATAGTACCATTAAAAAAATCACATTTCATTGAAATAACCGCGGCTCTTTTTACTTTGTTTCCATTTTACAAATTAATATGAGCTCGAACTATTACGTCACGTCACAATATTTTATGGCGAGAAACGCCGTCTTGTTAATCTCGACACCAAAATGTTTATTATTTAATTTTCAATAATTTATTTTATTTTCGGGAGTTACCCCGCATAGCGAGCACCCAGACACACACGCGGCTTCAGGCGCGCTTAGGCGCAATATATATAGGGATCAGAAAATGTAGATACCAAGAGAGAAAAGTTAACTCTCTTCTCCTTATTGAACAATTTTATGCGGTGGACGTTTGAAAATAGAGTTGTTGTTGTTTTTTTTGTTTTTTTTTCAAGGCTATTTTTTTTAGCGGTGCGCTTTCTAAAATCTAGCGTTACGAACGGATATAAAATAGTATATATTTTGATTATATATACGAAAATATGTGTTATGAGAAAACCTCCAAGCTTAGGCTTCGCGTTATATAAGACTGCATGATTAATAATGATTATAATCATGATAATAGTATATGCATAGTGAGTTACACACATCATACATTGATACTGCTGTAGAGAAGTTTGAAGTTCGAAGTGTTAACAAATATTGCTGAGGAGTCAGCCGGACGTTAACTTGCGGCATTGATTAGTTCGCACCCATTATCAGTGCACCAATAATACAACACAGTGAGTTAAAAATAAATTATGTGACTTTAATGTGATCCACATCAAGGACATCTGTGATTTGAAGCAGTCTAAGCTTCATTGATGATTATGACTTGTCAGTTTATTCGCCCATTTGTCCATACATTATTACCACAACATTACCAAAACTTGTAAAAAATAAAATGTAATTTTTACACATGTTAATAACAAAGAACTATTTATTTTGCATGAAACGTAGTAAGCAAAGTTGGTCACAGGATAACAGAAAAGATTAAATTATCAACTGTTAATCATATTTGCAATTTAATATACACGATTTAGTAATGCACATAAACGTTTTTATTATTCTCCCAGTCAACACCTATTCAAGATCTATTATGACTTGTCAGTTTATGCGCCCATTGGTCCATACATTATTGCCACCACATGTATCAAAAACATGTCAACGAAAAATTGTAACTATTTACAAATATGAATAACAAAGAACTATTTATTTTGCATGAAACCTTTGAAGTAAACTTTATCACTGGATAAAAGAAAATATTAAAGTATAAAGAGTTAATCGTATATACAATTTAATATACACGTTTTTAGGAATTGAAATAAACGTTTTCATTATTGTCAAGTCATCACCCCTTCCAGTTCTATATTAAAAGCAAAGATTTTTTTTTCAGAATTAGTCTAAGACGCATTAAAATATTACATGTAATTAACAATCAAAAAAAACAATTGTGGGGAGGAGTCCGATTTTTAAATATGTTATTTTTTAAACATACAAATATGCAATCTCAAAGTGTATAAAAGAAAAAAAACAGACGCTAAACTAAAGCATAAGTTGGCAAATTTCATTTGCACTACTAAATAATGGCTTTGTAGTTCAAAACGTATCGAAACTTAACAAACAAACGACAACCAATTGTAAATTTAATAAAGCGAAATACGAATGTTATACATTATTATAGAAAATTAAATTTATAATTACGTACGTAATATTTACATGGACACATACACAAAAACGGACATTTAATACAAAAAAATAATACTAATATTAATAACATCAAATAAAACATGGCTCTTTTTACTTCGATCCTTTCACACATTAATAAAAGCTCAAATAATGACGTCACGTCAAAATATTTTATGGCCAGAAACACATTTTGTTAATCTCGAAAGCAACATTTTTGCTTCTATATATTTTTTTTATCGGGAGTTACCTTGCATAGCGTCACGGAGAGGCACTACTTGCGTGACAGATTGCAAATTATGTTATTTAATATTTTTTTTACTTAACATTTTCATTACACGGTTTTTCTGTTTACTTTAGAAAGTGGGGGGAGAGGGGTGCGGTGAAGGTTGAGTCTTCAAAGAAACACAGATTATTGTATAAAAATAATACAGTGCAACAGGATCATTCGTGGTGGAGGGTAACATAATTTTTAAAATTTTCCAAATTGAACCACATTTTAAGATATCACATGATAGATTTTTTTTTCATTTGAAATTTCCAACATGTGGCTAAATGCTATTTTAATATCTTTTAACCCGCTATGGAATAAAAATAATAATTTTTAAACTTATGCAAAATAGAAATATCTCTAAATATAATTTAACAGAAGTTCGAGACAAATAGTCAACAGATTTTAAAGCATTAATGCGAGACGGTGTCAAGAATTCTGACATATGTAATAAGCAGTACATACAAAAGTACAACTATCGTAAACATGTACCACAGACGTCAAACTATCAAAAACCTAGGACCGTCCGTAAAGTACGTCACGCTATTTTTTACAATTTTTAACTCCCCCTCCCCCCTGTCATAAACTGTCACAAATCTCGGAACTCTTAAAGTGCGTCACACTTTTGAACAAAAATGTTGTTTTTTATTAACAAAATAATTAAAGTTTAATATAAAACACCGTGACGTCACACATGGCCGGACGCCCCTCCCCCTCCCCTGTCACAAACTGTCACACTTTCTTACACCCCCTCCCCCCTGGAGTGTGACGTACTTTATGGACGACCACTTATACTTATACCACAGAAGTACATCATATGATTAGCAACATCTTTATAAACTCTCCGTCATTCACAACGAACACATACAAATATAAATTTACTTTTAAACTTTTCACGTGATCTTTTTGAAACTAGTTAAAAGATTCAGTTGGACATTTTGTAAGTCTCAACTCTGGTGTTTTCTAGAACAGAAATCTCTACAAGAACTTTACATTGATGTGACAATCCATCAAGTTCATATAAGTGTAATTTTCGCTAGTTTATTTTATGTTTGGAAAGTAAATAAGCTAAAAGCTTATATCTATAAATATTTAACATCATTTTATTAAAATCTATCTCATTTCGTATTATAAGCAAATCTTATAAGAATGAACTAAAACATCTTATATAATAAAAGGCAATTTTCTGTCCGTTCTGTCCGGTCATCTATAGCGATTGGTCCCTCAAACACATATGACTCCTACAGCCAAGCATATTGAACACGTTTACGCGGACTTTCACAACGATTAATTTTTGGTGCAGTATTTCTTCCAAGACTTTATTTTGAGTTATGCGCGTTGTGATTTATCGTCAAAAGCTCTGTTTTTACGAGTGATTTATTTTAACTATAATGAATAGTATTTTTGACGTGATGCACATGTATGCCGGTTGAGACGGCTGTTGGAGGGGAGTTACAACATGCCACCGAACGGTGGCGGAACGTCCTTGGACGGGCTTTGTTGCTCGTCTTCTTCTATATATATAAAAATCAAAGTATGTATGTATGTATGTCCTTTATAGCTGACTAAACCATTCATCAGATCGCCATGAAATCTTTGGAGACTTTTGAGTACGCTCTTGGGATGGTAATAGGCAACTTTTTTTTTGCAAAATGTAACGCTCATGGGGCTCCGGGGGCCCATAATAGGATTTTTTTTCTTATATGAGCTATATAAAAATTAGTTTAAGCGTTAGCTATCAGGTAAATTGATGGATCTCAACTAAACTTTGTAAATAACAACTTGGTAACCAAAATTGAAATACTATAGTGTACTAATTTTCTAATGTCCATTTCTTCGGGGCTGTGGGGCCAAAAATGTCTTTTTTCATAAAAGTTTAAAATTGTATTCCCCATTCAATTATTAACTTTCTTGAGAAATATAGATAAATATATCCATTATGAAATTGATTGAAATAAAGAGGTGTTTGAACTTGACATTTTGCACTAAATGGGACCTAGGTCCCTTAATGTCATTTTTGCTTATATGAGCTATATAAAAATTAGTTTATGCATTAGCTACTGAGTAAATGAATGGATCTTAACCAAACTTTGTTTAAAAAAACTTGGTAGCCCATATCAAAAAAGCAAAGTGCACTGCACTTATAATGTCCAATTGTTCAGGGCCGGGGGCCCAAAATGTCTTTTTCTTATATGTTTGAGATATTATGTGCTATTCTATTTTTAACGATCTTGAGAAATATATCCATGATGAAACTTAATTAAAATGAACAGCATTTTGAAATTTACATCTTAAATAGAATGGGCTGGGGGCCCCAAATGTCTTTTTTTTGTATACTCTAAGATATTATTTTCCATTCAGTTTTTAACGATCTTGAGAAATATATGCATGATGAGACTGAATTTAAATGAACAGGTTTTCAAAATATACAAATTGTAAAATATATTAAAAGACCGTCTTAAAATGTTGATTTTCTGGAAGACTTACTCATTTTACTCTCGTGTCATCAGAAGTCTGCAATTCAACACAGATCAAATGTGAAAACACCAAAAAGTGTGTACCTAAATCATCAGTGTGTAATAAAATCAACGACTGCGGCGATTGGTCCGATGAACGGAACTGTGGTAAGTTGTTTTAAACTGCCGCTTGTCTCGACAACACTACTCCCCGTAACAGGCCTGTTATGGTGACTAATTGTGACACGCCCACGCAGGACTTCCTTTTGTAACCCACATTCGCTCATTTGAGCCAACTACACGAAAGACGCCACATTGTGACAACTAAATGTTGGGACGCAGAAACTATATCCACGTTTTTATTATCTGATAGTTTAACGTACTGTTGACATGTTTATTGACTATTGACATGTTTATTGACTATTGACATGTTTATTGACTATTGACCCTTTATGTTTAATTTACAAATCAATTTAACACATATGGGAGAGAACACTGTCATTCGTAACTCTGTTACGCATCCACCAACAGATCGCTGTTTAGAGACTACTTGACAATGGGTCATTAGTTCAAAGTAAGACAATAGGTTATTAGTTCAAAGTAAGACAACAGGTTATTAGTTCAAAGAAGTTAAAAAAACAACAACAAAAAACAAACTTTTGCTATTTTTGTCCGATTTTTAATGGAAAACCTTTAAAATTAATCGTTAAATGAAGAAAACTCTAAATAAAGATATGTTGAGTTGCGCTTACTTATGAGATTTTATCTGGTAATTTAAACCGTACTAATCGCTTAACAACGGTCTGTTATCAAGCGCCTTTAATAATATCAAACTTTTAAATGTTTACTTGAATAAAAGAAAATGGCATGAAATAGTTTCTGAAATCCACATCTTATTTAATATGTGAATATATCTTTTTGTGAGAGTAGTATTTTTTCTGTTCTTTTTTTATATTATGGCATAAAAGGGAACGAGAATTTTTTGATAAAAGTAATATCTATCCATTTATCCATCCATCAATTCATTCATCCATACATCTGTGGATTCTTCCATCCTTTCATTCGACCATAAGTGTGTCTGTCAGTCTGTCTATCTGTCTAATCTATATCTATTAATAATAAATATTAAGGCAATGATTATTATGAAAGCTAGGTTCTAAGGCAGTTGCTTACACCATTAAGACGCACTCTAATTGCCCTAGAGAGTTCCGATCGGCTCAAAGAAAGATCCAATCAGATTTGATTTTCTTCGTCACAGCGTGCGACCTAACCAATCAGTGGAGGTGTAAGTCAGGGATGTGTATCCCAAAGCAAGACAGATGTAACCAAGTTTTTGATTGTCCCGATGAAAGTGACGAGGATGGCCAATGTGGTAGGTCTCTACCAGAGTGCATCTATCGTTTACAATAGTTGGTAGCCATACATCATGTACAAGAGTACATCTATTGTTTACCAGAGTACATCCGCCCTGTACAAGAGTACGTCTATCGTTCTGATGTAAAGAATGCTTGTAATAAAAAAAATTGGGTTAAAGTGTTTATTTTTGTTTTTGAGACTTCATTACCGTTTTTTTTTAAACTGTAAATTTGTATGTGATTATCTGAAAACTGCTTTGATCGTTAAAATTATATTTATTTTTATTTCTCTTCTTAGCAAAATATTATCGTATATCCGTCTTCAACAAAAAAATAAATTAATAATAATAATAATTTTTGTTTAGTAACAATTAAATTATTTATACTAACTTTTAATCCCGTTTTTAAACTCGATAAACAGATTTATTTAGGTAAATTGAATTTATCTTTTTTCCGTTTCGCTCATATGAGAATTTTAGACTAATCGATTTTTTTTCCATTCCGAAGCATGGGGTAAGAAGAACAACGATGTTTGTGCACATGACAACATGTGTACAATGTTTCACTGGGTCTGTGATGGGCAAAACGACTGACCCAGTGGAGACGACGAATTTGTCTAACGGATATTATCTGGAATATATTAATTTTTATTGGAAAAAGAAAGAAAAAATTTAAACAAACAAACTTTTAAGATGAAAACATATTTTTTTAAAAACTAATTCTGAATTAAAGATATTTTAATAAAGTAAAATTGACTCTATGATCCTATTGGTTGGTTATTGACACTATTCAATGTTCCTATTGGTTGGTTATTGACACTATTCTATGTTCCTATTGGTTGGTTATTGACACTATTCTATGATCCTATTGGTTGGTTATTGACACTATTCTATGATCCTAGTGGTTGGTTATTGACACTATTCTATGTTCCTATTGGTTGGTTATTGACACTATTCTATGTTCCTAGTGGTTGGTTATTGACACTATTCTATGTTCCTAGTGGTTGGTTGTTTATTGACACTATTCTATATTCCTATTGGTTGTTTATTGACACTATTCTATGTTCCTATTGGTTGGTTGGTTATTGACACTATTCTATGTTCCTATTGGTTGTTATTGACACTATTCTATGTTCCTATTGGTTGTTATTGACACTATTCTATGTTCCTATTGGTTGGTTATTGACACTATTCTATGTTCCTATTGGTTGGTTATTGACACTATTCTATGTTCCTATTGGTTGGTTGGTTATTGACACTATTCTATGTTCCTATTGGTTGTTATTGACACTATTCTATGTTCCTATTGGTTTTTATTGACACTATTCTATGTTCCTATTGGTTGGTTATTGACACTATTCTATGTTCCTATTGGTTGTTATTGACACTATTCTATGTTCCTATTGGTTGTTATTGACACTATTCTATGTTCCTATTGGTTGTTATTGACACTATTCTATGTTCCTATTGGTTGGTTATTGACACTATTCTATGTTCCTATTGGTTGTTATTGACACTATTCTATGTTCCTATTGGTTGGTTGGTAATTGACACTATTCTATGTTCCTATTGGTTGGTTATTGACACTATTCTATGTTCCTAGTGGTTTGTTATTGACACTATTCTATGTTCCTAGTGGTTTGTTATTGACACTATTCTATGTTCCTATTGGTTGTTATTGACACTATTCAATGTTCCTATTGGTTGGTTATTGACACTATTCTATGTTCCTAGTGGTTGGTTATTGACACTATTCAATGTTCCTATTGGTTGGTTATTGACACTATTCTATGTTCCTAGTGGTTGGTTATTGACACTATTCTATGTTCCTATTGGTTGGTTATTGACACTATTCTATGTTCCTATTGGTTGTTATTGACACTATTCTATGTTCCTATTGGTTGTTATTGACACTATTCTATGTTCCTATTGGTTGGTTATTGACACTATTCTATGTTCCTATTGGTTGGTTATTGACACTATTCTATGTTCCTATTGGTTGGTTGGTTATTGACACTATTCTATGTTCCTATTGGTTGTTATTGACACTATTCTATGTTCCTATTGGTTGTTATTGACACTATTCTATGTTCCTATTGGTTGGTTATTGACACTATTCTATGTTCCTTTTGGTTGTTATTGACACTATTCTATGTTCCTATTGGTTGTTATTGACACTATTCTATGTTCCTATTGGTTGTTATTGACACTATTCTATGTTCCTATTGGTTGGTTGGTTATTGACACTATTCTATGTTCCTATTGGTTGTTATTGACACTATTCAATGTTCCTATTGGTTGGTTATTGACACTATTCTATGTTCCTAGTGGTTGGTTATTGACACTATTCAATTTTCCTATTGGTTGGTTATTGACACTATTCTATGTTCCTATTGGTTGGTTATTGACACTATTCTATGTTCCTATTGGTTGGTTATTGACACTATTCTATGTTCCTATTGGTTGTTATTGACACTATTCTATGTTCCTATTGGTTGTTATTGACACTATTCTATGTTCCTATTGGTTGGTTATTGACACTATTCTATGTTCCTATTGGTTGGTTATTGACACTATTCTATGTTCCTATTGGTTGGTTGGTTATTGACACTATTCTATGTTCCTATTGGTTGTTATTGACACTATTCTATGTTCCTATTGGTTGTTATTGACACTATTCTATGTTCCTATTGGTTGGTTATTGACACTATTCTATGTTCCTTTTGGTTGTTATTGACACTATTCTATGTTCCTATTGGTTGGTTGGTTATTGACACTATTCTATGTTCCTATTGGTTGGTTATTGACACTATTCAATGTTCCTAGTGGTTGGTTATTGACACTATTCTATGTTCCTATTGGTTGGTTATTGACACTATTCTATGTTCCTATTGGTTGGTTATTGACACTATTCTATGTTCCTATTGGTTGGTTATTGACACTATTCTATGTTCCTATTGGTTGTTATTGACACTATTCTATGTTCCTATTGGTTGGTTATTGACACTATTCTATGTTCCTATTGGTTGTTATTGACACTATTCTATGTTCCTATGTGTTGTTATTGACACTATTCTATGTTCCTATTGGTTGGTTGGTTATTGACACTATTCTATGTTCCTATTGGTTGGTTATTGACACTATTCTATGTTCCTATTGGTTGGTTTTTTATTGACACTATTCTATGTTCCTAGTGGTTTGTTATTGACACTATTCTATGTTCCTATTGGTTGGTTGGTTATTGACACTATTCGTGTTCCTAGTGGTTTGTTATTGACACTATTCTATGTTCCTTTTGGTTGGTTGGTTATTGACACTATTCTATGTTCCTATTGGTTGGTTATTGACACTATTCTATGTTCCTATTGGTTGTTATTGACACTATTCAATGTTCCTATTGGTTGGTTATTGACACTATTCTATGTTCCTAGTGGTTGGTTATTGACACTATTCAATGTTCCTATTGGTTGGTTATTGACACTCTTCTATGTTCCTAGTGGTTGGTTATTGACACTATTCTATGTTCCTATTGGTTGGTTATTGACACTATTCTATGTTCCTAGTGGTTGGTTATTGACACTATTCTATGTTCCTAGTGGTTGGTTATTGACACTATTCTATGTTCCTATTGGTTGTTATTGACACTATTCTATGTTCCTATTGGTTGGTTGGTTATTGACACTATTCTATGTTCCTATTGGTTGGTTATTGACACTATTCTATGTTCCTATTGGTTGTTATTGACACTATTCTATGTTCCTATTGGTTGGTTATTGACACTATTCTATGTTCCTATTGGTTGGTTATTGACACTATTCTATGTTCCTATTGGTTGGTTATTGACACTATTCTATGTTCCTATTGGTTGGTTATTGACACTATTCTATGTTCCTATTGGTTGGTTATTGACACTATTCTATGTTCCTATTGGTTGGTTGGTTATTGACACTATTCTATGTTCCTATTGGTTGGTTATTGACACTATTCTATGATCCTATTGGTTGTTATTGACACTATTCTATGTTCCTAGTGGTTGGTTATTGACACTATTCTATGTTCCTATTGGTCGGTTGGTTATTGACACTATTCTATGTTCCTATTGGTTGGTTGGTTATTGACACTATTCTATGTTCCTATTGGTTGGTTGGTTATTGACACTATTCTATGTTCCTATTGGTTGTTATTGACAGTATTCTATGTTCCTATTGGTTGGTTATTGACACTATTCTATGTTCCTAGTGGTTGGTTATTGACACTATTCTATGTTCCTATTGGTTGGTTATTGACACTATTCTATGTTCCTAGTGGTTGGTTATTGACACTATTCTATGTTCCTATTGGTTGGTTATTGACACTATTCAATGTTCCTATTGGTTGGTTATTGACACTATTCTATGTTCCTAGTGGTTGGTTATTGACACTATTCAATGTTCCTATTGGTTGGTTATTGACACTATTCTATGTTCCTAGTGGTTGGTTATTGACACTATTCTATGTTCCTATTGGTTGGTTATTGACACTATTCTATGTTCCTAGTGGTTGGTTATTGACACTATTCTATGTTCCTAGTGGTTGGTTATTGACACTATTTTATGTTCCTATTGGTTGTTATTGACACTATTCAATGTTCCTATTGGTTGGTTATTGACACTATTCTATGTTCCTATTGGTTGGTTATTGACACTATTCTATGTTCCTAGTGGTTGGTTATTGACACTATTCTATGTTCCTATTGGTTGGTTATTGACACTATTCTATGTTCCTATTGGTTGGTTATTGACACTATTCTATGTTCCTAGTGGTTGGTTATTGACACTATTCTATGTTCCTATTGGTTGGTTGGTTATTGACACTATTCTATGTTCCTATTGGTTGGTTATTGACACTATTCTATGTTCCTATTGGTTGGTTATTGACACTATTCAATGTTCCTATTGGTTGGTTATTGACACTATTCTATGTTCCTAGTGGTTGGTTATTGACACTATTCTATGTTCCTATTGGTTGGTTATTGACACTATTCAATGTTCCTAGTGGTTGGTTATTGACACTATTCAATGTTCCTATTGGTTGGTTATTGACACTATTCTATGTTCCTATTGGTTGGTTAATGACACTATTCTATGTTCCTAGTGGTTGGTTAATGACACTATTCAATGTTCCTATTGGTTGGTTATTGACACTATTCAATGTTCCTAGTGGTTGGTTATTGACACTATTCTATGTTCCTATTGGTTGGTTAATGACACTATTCTATGTTCCTAGTGGTTGGTTGTTGACACTATTCTATGATCCTATTGTTTGGTTATGAGATTTAGATTTAAAGTCAAATAATCAAAGACGCACACATAAGCAGAGATATAATAAGACATACATAAACACTAAATATATATATATATATATATATATATATATATATATATATATATATATTATATATATATATATATATATATATATATATATATATATATATATATACATAGGTAACGATTTATTGTGATAGTTCAATTTATAGTAGTAGACGTTGAGTGAAACATTGAGAGAAAAGTTGTTCAAACTTCTCATAACATAATAAAAAAATCTTTCCAATAATTTAAGATGAATTTTTAAAAGTCAAAATAAAAATTAACAATATTAAAGGTGAAAATAAAACATTTCAATGTTATTTTTTTTTAAATGGTTTAAAAGGTAAAAGATTTTTTTTTAGAATTACAAAAAATATCTATGAAGCTTTAAAATTGATGAAACCACAAAACCCTGGCCCAAGGTAGTCCCTGAGTCCAGCCAGCTCCAAATGCGCGCCTAACACTGTTGGGGGAAATATATTTCGGCTGGATAATACGTGGAACACCCTCATAGCCTTGGCCTGTGAACGCGGCGTCACTTGCCATCAGACCGGCAGGGTCTGTGGACGCAATAATCTTCTGTTTAGAAGAAGCGTCTTTATAGATAAGACATTCATCGAGTATCTTAGAAAATTTATATTGCTTTATTTATAAAATTGATTTGAATACGTGTACTTACTTTAACTTTAAAGACTATACAAAACCAAGTTTATTTGCTTACATCTGAAGGTCGGTGTGGCAATACAGCAGGGTGGAAATGCGTCAACTATGAGTGTGTACCGTACGCCAAAAGATGTGACGGGAAACCAGATTGTAAGGACCACTCGGACGAGATTGGTTGCAGTAAGTCAATCTGTAATAATAATTCAAGTCAGTTGTCTGTGCGGCCTCGATAGCCGATGGTCTCTGAAACTCAAACAGCCAATCACACATTGTAATTTTTAGTCAAAGACTTAGTTTTTACTGGTTATTTATTATAAATATAATGTATTTGTATTTTTGAGGTGATACACATGTATGATGTATGGCCGGTCGAGACGGCGGGTCTCTCGACAAACCGCAGTAGGACGCGGGGACGCGGTGGTCGAGTGGCAGCGCACTGGACTGTCGTACCGATGGTCACGGGTTCGAATCCGTGTGAAGGCAAGGGTTTGTTCCCGGGGCCTAGGGCGTCCCTGAGTCACCACGCTCCGAATGGGTACCTAACACATGTAGTGTTAGGCGGCTGGGTAATGCGTGGAACCCACAAAGCCGTGGCCTGTGAATGCTGCATCACTTGCCAACAGATCATCTGTCATGGTCTGTGGACGCAACTATCTTCTGCATAGAAGGAGCGTCTGTATAGATAAGATAAGATAAGAAGATAGTGGGGAGGTAGGGTCTTTGGACAGATCGCGGTGTGTGTGGGGGGGTGAGGTAGGGCCTCTTAGCAGACTGCGATGTGGCGGGGGAGTAGGGTCTCTGGACAGACCGCGGTGTGGTGGGGGGGGGGAGGTAGGGTCTCTGGACAAAGCATCTGGTTGAAATGACGACTGGTGACGTTTCATTTTCCTTTTTGGATTCAGTTGATGCGGATATTGTGATGCCCTACCATAAACTTCACAGGTCACCCTACACTTATTCCTTTCCTTGGACGGGCTTTGTTGCTAGTTTGAATATAACGTGCGAACTGCGAACAATGGGTTGAATTAATGCAAACAACTCAATCTTCTTGTGCACAAAGTCCAAATGAACGTGCGACGGCATTATTGTTTTGTTATTGTAATCACTGAATCATTTTTGTCATTATTTTAAACTGCACAGAACATAACCATAACATTAGTGACTATTGTTTCTTCTGTTTCTTGAGTGTCCACTCTCATTGCGAGGGTCATTTGGAGAAACATATCTGTATTATGAAGGGGTGCGCATGTACCAGATTCAAATTTTTGAAACCCGACCCGAGCCGTTTACGGCCGGATTTAGGAAGTGAAGTCCAATCGAATCCGAAGCCGGAGTCGGATTAGTTGAAATAACCGTATTTCCGGAACCATTATATATATATATATATATATATATATATATATATATATATATATATATATCATAGCTCTACCGTCAAGACGGATTTGGCCGGATTAACGAAGTTTAATTCTGCAAGAGCCGGAGCCAAAGCCGAATATGTAAAAATGGCCGGATTCTGGATTTGCCGGAGCCAAAGCCTAAATCCGGTACACCCCTAGTATTAAAATTTAGATACACAATGTGTCCATTTCATTAAATTAAACATGATATATTTGAACTGAAATGAACTAAAACAAGTCTGGGACATGAGGAATTATCAGCTTTATTCGTTGTATAAATCTCGGATTTTACTACAAAATTCTCTCTGGACAACCATTGCATGTCTAACATCTTTGGTATTTGTGTGAACGCGTTCTCCTGCATGTGTGACAGCGCTCTCCTGTATGTTTGACAGATTTCTCCTGTATGTGTGACAACTGCCTCGTTTGATCTTGTGTGTATGACAAACGTCCCGTGATTTCAATCCGGTAGAGCCCTAATCTTCTATCTATCTATCTATATATATAAAGCTCAGTTGTTTGTATGTTTCACTTTTCAACTTTCTGTTAGACAATCACGGAAAAACCAAATGACGGACGGGGACCAAATTTGGCAGGACGGTTCCTTTTACCTTGAAGGTGGTTTTAAGATAGTTTTTGTAATTGTCCCTTTTGCCCGAATGCCCAAGAATACAAAATTTAACCTCATTTCTGTATTGAACAAATTTACGCGGACGTTCAAATGCCGTTCAAAGCGAGTTACTTTTGGTGACGTTTTTTTTCCCCCATTACTTTATTTTCAGCGGTGTGCATTCAAAAAATATTATACATGTAATGTCTAATTACGGTGCGCACATTTTCGTGTACGCTTCATAATTTGAGCTGTGTAGTACAAAGAATTGTCATTTTCTTTACTGTTACTTTCTATATATTAGATAGACACGTAAACATATTTAATTACAACTGCCACACGATGCATTAGATTTAATTGTTTACACGTTTAAATTTAATTGCGAATTTGTTTTAATTATTTTCTGTTCCATAACTCGGCATTTAATAAAAACCTATTTATGTAATAATTGTGTCAGTATTTTTTTCAAACTATTTAAATTTAGGCTACCGGACCTATTAACATAAGTAGATTAAACTAAATAAAGTGATCCTGAAAACGCTTAATTATTTTGTATTGCGAATTTAATATGTTATGTTCATTCCTTTGATGATGGATTAACATAGGTCATTTTTAAAATCAATTATTTTTCATGGTTTCACATGCGTTTTTAACATAAAATTGATTTGTTTTGTTTGTTTTTTTTAAAATTAGGAATATAGCCTAATTTCTTTATTTATCTTTATTATCTTTATCTCATAGACGCTGTTGCAAATATTGTATTAATAACAATTGTGTTACGATGCAGTGTCGTAAATATATAAGAGCTTTTTTAGAGACGACAGTGGCAGAGATCATTTGGAAAAATGTCAAAAAAGCAGTGGCCTTTTTTTAATGGATACAAACAAACAAACATAAAATTATCAACTGAGCTTTATATATTACATATGCGTTTAAATTATTTTATTTCAATTATTTTCACGATGCATTGTATGAATATTTTACATGCAATGAATAAAATTGGGATTTTTAAAAATGTAATTCATAACTCGACATTTAATTAAAAACCATAGATGTAGCGAGTTTATTTTATGTTGAAAGTGATGGCCTATGTCAATTAAACTTACACTTTAAAAGAGTTTACTTAAGCTTTATATATACTTTACATTATAAACTTTCGATACCAAATTTATTAACAAAACTTGACTAAATTTAATGAAGTGATCCTGAAAACACGTAATTAATATGAATTGCGAATTGAATATGTTTTTATGTTCATTCCTTTGTATTCAGAATAGCATAGGCCCTTTCTAAAATTGCCTTTAAATCATTTTTAAGATGCACTTATGAAAAGAAGGTTGAATCTTTTTTTTTCATTTTAATTTTATTTTTCAGATATAAAATCTGGTGTGTGTGTGTGTGTGCATTGATTATAATTTACAAAATATGATGCCTTATCCGAAATAGGGAACAAAAAAAAAGATTCCTTTTTGAAATTATACACATTGCTTATAAACCGTAAATATAAATAGTAAAATATAGAGACATAAAAAATGTTAATTATTATTTCCATGTGCAAACAATTGTGAATACGTCAAAAGGAGGAGTTATTTTGGTCCAGTACATTTACTTTATAAAAAGATTTTATTTTATGCGGCCAGTTTTCTATATTGTCTAAATATGGTGTGCACATTTTTTTTATATCATTTTAATACGACCAGTTTTTTTTTAAAGTATTTTAGAAAGTACATTTATAATTTTGTTTATTTGCGCTATGAGTCACTTAGCTTTTGCCTTTTAAAGGGATAGTGCCACATGTTCTTTATCTCATAGACGTGGTTACAAATATTATATAACTTACAATTGTGATACGATGCAGTTTCGTAATTATATATTAAAATTTTGAGTGACGAGGGTGGTAGAGCTCTTTCGGAAAACCTGTAAGTTATGTTAATTTTGTACAAGTGGGAATGAAATTGTAAATTTAGTTATTATGGTCGGCAAGAATCATTATTTAATAAATCATATCTTTCAAATAGTAAAGTTATGTTAAAAGGCACTGCATTAAGTGAAAATAACTCACGCGGTAAAATGGCATATCTCTGTCTCTCATAAGATTTTAACTGATGAATCTGAAATTTAACTTGGCAAATAAAAAATTTAATAACCAGCAACTAATACTGGGGTAAAGGGTCAGCACACTCCCGCTACAAGTGCGGGTATTTTTCTAGTTGCTTATAAACCGTAAATATAAATCGTAAAATATAGAGACATAAAAATGTTAAATATTATTTCCTTGTGAAAACAATTGTGAATACGTCAAAAGGAGGAGTTATTTTGGTCCAGTACATTTATTTTACAACAAGACTTTATTTTATGCGGCCAGGTTTCTATATTGTCTAAATATGGTGTGCACATTTTTTTATATCATTTTAATACGACCGGTTTTTGTTTTTAAAAATTATTTTAGAAAGTACATTTATAATTTTGTTTATTTGCGCTATGATTCACTTAGCTTTTGCCTTTTAAATGGATAGTGCCACATGTTCTTTATCTCATAGACGTGGTTACAAATAAACCGTAAATATAAATCGTAAAATATAGAGAGATAAAGATGTTAAATATTATTTCCCTGTGAAAACAATTGTGAATACGTCAAAAGGAGGAGTTATTTTGGTCCAGTACATTTACTTTATAAAAAGATTTTATTTTATGCGGCCAGTTTTCTATATTGTCTAAATATGGTGTGCACATTTTTTTGATATCATTTTAATACGACCAGTTTTTTTTAAAAGTATTTTAGAAAGTACATTTATAATTTTGTTTATTTGCGCTATGAGTCACTTAGCTTTTGCCTTTTAAAGGGATAGTGCCACATGTTCTTTATCTCATAGACGTGGTTACAAATATTATATAACTTACAATTGTGATACGATGCAGTTTCGTAATTATATATTAAATTTTTGAGTGACGAGGGTGGTAGAGCTCTTTCGGAAAACCTGTAAGTTATGTTAATTTTGTGCAAGTGGGAATGAAATTGTAGATTTAGTTATAATGGTCGGCAAGAATTATTATTTAATAAATCATATCTTTTAAATAGTAAGGTTGTGTTAAAAGGCACTGCATTAAGTGAAACAACTCACGCGGTAAAATGGCATATCTCTGCTTCTCATAAGATTTTAACTAAATAGATAATTCTGAAATTTAACTTGGTAAATAAAAATTGTAATAACCAGCAACTAATACTTGGATAAAGGGTCAGGACACTCCCAATACAGAGTGGGGGTATTTTTCTAGTGTGTATATATATATATATATATATATATATATATATATATATATATATATATATAATTGTCACGAATGACTAATTTTATCCCTGGTACTTGTACTTATTGTGAGCTGCGCACGGTGGTGTGTTTGGTGGTCGTGTTAGCGTTATTGGTTAGTCGGTGCGAAAGCGTGCAAAAGGGGGTTGTTTTTTGTTGACGTCATGAGAATGTGTGTTGAAGGTTAGAGAGTTGTGTGGTGTATAAAGTGTTGTTGAAAAGGGGTTCAACGATTAAAGTTTGTTTCCGTTAGCAGTGTTCAGTCATTTCTTGTGTAATAGTAGTTTATCAATCTGAGGAGCAGGCGGTCTAGATATAGATTATTAAGACGCTTGTGACAATAATGGCTACGGCTCCGGTAAATCCGAAATCCGGCCATTTTAACAAATCCGGCTGTGGCCGGATTTCAAAAATTAAAATCTAATACAGCCCTAATTGAAATCAAAGCCAAAACTTTATGTAGATCTTTTTCTACACTTCAATTGAGATTGTGTAGCTTTATTTAAACAAAAAACAACAACAAAAAGATTGCAAGTGGCGAAAGCAAGAGTATCATATGTGTAAAATTAACAGAAGGGAGAAATTGTAAATATTCTTTTTAGGTTTTTTTGTTAGGACAAATTAAATGGTGATTATAAAATAAATCACCACAGCGTTTTCTTTCCTTCTTTATTTTTGCAAAATGATTGCTTTCATTAAAAAAATTATTTAAAAAAACACTTCATTTTCAATACCAGAAGCTCTTTTTTAGTCAATACTTATTACTAGCTGACCCGCGGCGTAGCATACGCCGCTAATGATTTAGTGACGGGTGAAGATTTCCTGAAAGACACGGTTGTCAAAATGGGGTTGGGTTTGGGCAAACGACTGTGAGTGAATGAAAAGAAGGAACTCTGGAGAGACCCGCGGCGTATCACCCGTAAAAAAATAACGGAAGTGTTCAGCTGAAATCTATTTATTTTGAAAAAATGCACTTTTTTAGGGCGCCTACGGCACCCACCTTTTTCAAAATCCCAACTAACTTGTCCTTGTTTGATCAATACGAAATATTAAATTTTCTGAAATGTACACAAAGTATTTTATAACTTTTTCATTGTTCCCTTTTTACAAAATTAAAATATCAGCGAAAACAATGACGTCATATAATTTTTTTTTACAGCGCATATTTAATTTGCACACCTTTTGATGCATTGGTGGAGTAATTTGGTGCGCTGCTTTCTAAAATTAGTATCTGTTGAACATACTTGCAGCTTGTCTCGCAGGGTCCGACCACGAAGAGAATTATATATTAGTGTTACGATCATCATTATAATTATTATTATTAGTCACACTTATTGTTGTTTTTTATCATTACTATTATCTGTCTTTAAATTCATAAACATAGTGTCTGTAAACAAAGATTTTGGTACGTTGTTAATGGCAAACAACGGATCACATGACATGATAAGCGTGTGTTTTCGAGGATTCTCAGTTGGTCATGGGAAACGAGCGTGTAAGACACTAGGTCATAGGTGAGTGGTTAATTTTCTTTTATGCGTATAAAAGACTAGTTAATCGGCTACCGGTTATTTTCTGTAATGCGTTTAAGAGACTAGGACATCCGTTTTTGGTTATTTTCTTTATTGTGTGTGAAAAACTATGACATTGGTAAGTGGTTTATCTCTGTAATGTGTGTTAGAAACTATGATAATGGTAAGTGGTTTATTTCTGTAATGTGTGTTAGAAACTATGATATTGGTAAGTGGTTTATCTCTGTAATGTGTGTTAGAAACTATGATATTGGTAAGTGGTTTATTTCTGTAATGTGTGTTAAAAACTATGATATTGGTAAGAGGTTTATTTCTGTAATGTGTGTTAGAAACTATGATATTGGTAAGTGGTTTATCTCTGTAATGTGTGTTAGAAACTATGATATTGGTAAGTGGTTTATTTATGTAATGTGTGTTAGAAACTATGATATTGGTAAGTGGTTTATCTCTGTAATGTGTGTTAGAAACTATGATATTGGTAAGTGGTTTATTTATGTAATGTGTGTTGGAAACTATGACATTGGTAAGTGGTTTATTTCTGTAATGTGTGTTAGAAACTATGATATTGGTAAGTGGTTTATTTCTGTAATGTGTGTTAGAAACTATGATATTGGTAAGTGGTTTATTTCTGTAATGTGTGTTAAAAACTATGATATTGGTAAGAGGTTTATTTCTGTAATGTGTGTTAGAAACTATGATATTGGTAAGTGGTTTATCTCTGTAATGTGTGTTAGAAACTAGGATATTGGTAAGTGGTTTATTTCTGTAATGTGTGTTAGAAACTAGGACATTGGTAAGTGGTTTATTTCTGTAATGTGTGTTAGAAACTAGGACATTGGTAAGTGGTTTATTTCTGTAATGTGTGTTAGAAACTAGGACATTAGTAAGTGGTTTATTTCTGTAATGTGTGTTAGAAACTATGATATTGGTAAGTGGTTTATTTCTGTAATGTGTGTTAGAAACTATGATATTGGTAAGTGGTTTATTTCTGTAATGTGTGTTAGAAACTATGATATTGGTAAGTGTTTTATTTCTGTAATGTGTGTTAGAAACTAGGTTATCAGTTAGTGAATTTTTTTTTCAAAATATCTTTTTTCTAGACTTTGAATTTTTACGACGAAGAATACAATTTTGAATTGATATACGAAGTTTTAAGTTTTTTTTAATACAATGGAACCTCTTATAATGAGCATAATTCGTTCTACAATCTTACTCGTTAAGAGAAACACTCGTTAAACGAAAACATTTCCCCCATACAAATCAATGTAAAATAATGCGTTCCATGATGAAGAAAGACCTATTTTCTAAAAAATTAATTAACATTTATTCAAATAAAATTACTTATGAATTGTTAATGAGTGTAACAACTTGGAATACAATTTAGATTTGGAACAAAAACTGTAAATAAAAATATGAATTTAGGACAAATAATTAATTCCCTTCAACTAGAAAACTGTCTAAAGACATTTGTTTTTGCAGACGCTTCGAAAATTGAAGAAAAAATGTCGTAACCGTTTCGCAGACATTCTTGACACTCCCTTTAAAGCATCCATCTCCTTAATTTTGTTTTTGTTCTTGAGAATAGTGCAGATCGTTCATGTTGACCGATTGTATGTTCGCGCTGGATTAGCCACGCTCACACCTTCTTATCGCTTATCAATGATGTTATGTTTCGTATTATCACGTGTGAATCGCGTGAGTGAAAGCGCGGGAAGAGATGGGGTAGATGGTTCGAGATTATTAGGCGTGTTGGAGAATTCTGGTGTCATGGCTGATGCGTGCCTGAGCATTCCACGTTGTATAACCTCAAGTTATATGTTATGTGCGTAGTGTAGATATTAAAGTTGTTTTATTGAAATCAGTTCTTCAGAGGATTATTGTATGCAAGGTTAGGTATTGAGAGAACGCCTACAAGATATTACACATATCAACATTTATTTTTTCTGTTTTATGATTGTTTTCTTGTGGATTTTTCTTCGAAGACATTTTAGCACAGGTTATTACACTTTGCACATAACAAAATAACGAATACTGTCTGAAAAGAAAATTTGTAAAAAAAAACAGATGATCACACACGAAAACAATACGCTAACAGACCGAGTGCTAAACACAAACTATTGCATCGGCGCGGAAGTCCAGGCTCACAAATGAATGTCGGGAAAAAGAGACTTCCTCTGTCTGCGTAACTCGTTATGTGAAATCCAGCTCGTTAACAGAGCAACTTTTTCACATTTTTACACGTTATGCGAATTACTCGTTATGAGAGGTGCTCGTAATGAGAGGTTCCACTGTAATTTTCATTCATCAACAGCGTATCTACAAAGAAGTTTTAATTTAACTTTTCTCAGAAATCTCAAAAGATTCTGGCCAGTCGATAACCCCGTCACGCGAATAAAATATGAACTTTTAGCAAAAGGCAGCGGCAAAGGTAAAATAGTGTAAGTCACGTTTAACTTTCACATAAACACGTACAGACATTTATAATTTAGCTTAGTTTTAAAGCATAGTTTGAGTATGAATGTTTTTTAAATAATTTTTTACTTTGTTTGAAACCTCTCAATTGAAAATAGTTAAACGCAAAGACCAAAAAAAATTGTTTTTTAAATAATAGATTTTTTTTTAATGTAAATTAAAATATAAATTCATGTGATTCTGTCCAATCCTTTATTAATTTTTCCTTAACCAACGGCATTCACTGCTAAAATTGGCTTCGCTTTTACAAGAGGGGAAACAATACAGAATAAAAGAACAGCACCATTAAGCCTATTTCTTTAAAAAAGGCTTGTATAAATGAAACAATGACATAAATCATTAATATAGTAAAATTGTCTAAGTATGACGGAGTCTAAAATCAAAAATATAAATTTCATCTTTGTAACATTTTGGATACATCCCTAAACACATAAAAAAACGAAAAAAAACAAGATTTTGACTATAAATCCTTTATGTACGAGACGCAACTAAAAGAATGTTCATTATAATACGCAGCGCAAAACCAACCAAAAATACAAAATTGCAGTTGTGTCGTAAAACATGTTTATTATAATGCGCACCGATCAGAAATATGTTTATAAAAAGAGTTGTCAATAAAATACGCACCTTATTGCGCGACAGAAAGGTTGTTCACTATAATACGCACCGCGACGCTCTACCTCAAAAAATAACATGATACATAGAGATCAATGAAATAATCTTAAAATTCAATAATTTAATTACGGTAGATGCGATCGATCTGCAATTTTGATACATCGTTTTTATCATCGGTACAAAACTGCCTGCATAATTTCAGATCGCTAGCTTACGAGAAAGTGGGTTAAAATCTATCCAAATTTATGGCGACAAGCAAGCAAACAATCAACCAAACAGAAACCACGAGTTAATATAAAGGATTTAAAATTTTAGAAAACCCGTAAAAAAACAAGTTTTTGACTATAAATCCTTTATGTACGAGAAGTGACTAAAAGAATGTTAATTATAATACCCAGCGCAAGACCATCCAAAAATACAAAATTGCAGTTGTGTCGTAAAACGTGTTTAATATAATGCGCACCGATCAGGAATATGTTTAAAAAAAGTGTTGGTTATAAAATACGCACCTTATTGCGCGACAGGAAAGGTCGTTCAATATAATACGCACCGCGACACTATGGCAAAAAAATTTAACATGATACATAGAGATAAAATAAAATAATCTAAAAATTCAATAATTTAATTACAGTACATGCAATCGATCTGAAATTTTGATACATTGTTTTTATCATCGGTACAAAACTGCCTGCAAAATTTCAGCTCACTAGCTTACGAGGAATTGGGTTAAAACCGATCCAAAGTTATGGCGACAAGCAAGCAAGGGCGCAAGCAGACACCACGAGTTAATATAAAGGATTTAAAAACAACTAATTTTATCCGCCCACTCCCCAGGTCCTTAAAGTAGTGTATACAACAAATTATATTCCCTAATGTAGTGTATACAACAAATTATATTCCCTAAAGTAGTGTATGCAACAAATTATATTCCCTAAAAAGGGGTATACAACAAATTCTATTCCCTGAAGTAGTGTATACAACAAATTCTATTCCCTAAAAAGGGGTATACAACAAATTCTATTCCCTAAAAAGGGGTATACAACAAATTCTATTCCCTAAAAAGGGGTATACAACAAATTCTATTCCCTAAAAAGGGGTATACAACAAATTCTATTCCCTAAAAAGGGGTATACAACAAATTCTATTCCCTGAAGTAGTGTATACAACAAATTCTATTCCCTGAAGTAGTGTATACAACAAATTCTATTCCCTGAGTTAGTGTATACAACAAATTCTATTCCCTGAATTAGTGTATACAAAAAATTGTATTCCCTGAACTAGTGTATACAACAAATTGTATTCCCTGAAGTAGTGTATACAACAAATTCTATTCCCTGAAGTAGTGCATACAACAAATTCTATTCCCTGAATTAGTGTATACAACAAATTCTATTCCCTAACGTATTTCCTCATGGTTAAGAAAAATTGTGTGTACTTTTAGGGTCTATTACCATCTGTTAACATACAATTGAAATATATAATTTTAAAATTGGAACAAATCGCTGACTGCTCTTAGAAAAGAAAAAAAACACCTTGTAGATATATATTCTCCATTATCAACGTGGATGTAATGTCCTCTGCATACTGGCACTCTACATTGTATTAAAACAACACAATATAAATTTATAAAATTGATATTTTCTGTGCGAGTTTTCCATCAGATCACTCTTCACCTTGAAACTCTCCAACCAAATTGTAATTCCGATGTTTGTTCTTCGTCGCATATCGCATGGTACAAAGTGTGCTGTCTTCAATCAAGCCCGCAGTATATCAGTAACAAAACAGGTGGCTGAAATTTCACATTTACAAAGCTGTCCCATTTCTTATACATTGAAATCACGAGAATGTGTTTGTTGTTATTTCAGAAGGGAATGCCCCAATGAAAAAGTTGTTGCCATAGAATGCATTCCAAAACGTAAGTAACAGAAAGTTGTAATTAAGTTTTCAAATTGTACTTCTTCATGGTTGGAAATAATGGTTGGATTTGTATCTCAATTACGTTAACAGGATATTTAGATATTTTTTTTATATCTTTGCTTGAGTAAATATGGCAATTTCAAACATAGTCAAAATAGTTATGATTATGTTTATAGTTAAATTATTTTTTTTAAAACTAAAAACATATGTTTTAAAAGGGATCTTCAAATTTCTTCAGGTAAATGTAATTTTAACAAACGAAAAATAGATATTTAATAATAAAAAATCAAACCGGACAAAACTATATTTGTAGAACGTAATTAAACATCAAAACACGCAAACAGAAGAGAAACTTCTAAGCAAAACTATTTTTAAAAAAAACCAACAGTTTCTTTAAATAAAAATTTAAAAAAAGACAAAAAATTTTTTATATTTACAAACAACAATTAATTTTAATTTTTTTTTAAATGTACCGTAAAGATTTTTTTTTAAAATTTGCTCTCATGATTCTACAGATTGCGGCCATTCAGGAAGCACGGTACCCAGCGTAAACATGGAGAACGCTGTTGCTGGTCAGTGGCCGTGGGTCGTGTACATCGCCGTGACCCGTGACAGGTCCTTGATTTGTGGCGGTGGTATACTCAATGACTACTTCATCTTAACATCAGCTCGATGTGTTCAGTAAGTCTTGCGGGCTTTCCATCTTACAAAAGAAAGCATCGAGAAATTGTATGTGTCTCATCATATTGTCGGGCGCTGTCTGCAGTAAGTCGTGCGGGCTTTCCATAGTACAAAAGAATGCGTCGAGAAGTTGTATGTGTCTCATCATATTGTCGGGCGCTGTCTGCAGTAAGTGGTGCGAGCTTTCCATCTTACAAAAGAATGCGTCGATAAATTGTATGTGTCTCATCATATTGTCGGGCGCTGTCTGCAGTAAGTGGTGCGAGCTTTCCATCTTACAAAAGAATGCGTCGATAAATTGTATGTGTCTCATCATATTGTCGGGCGCTGTCTGCAGTAAGTGGTGCGAGCTTTCCATCTTACAAAAGAATGCGTCGAGACATTGTATGTGCCTCATCATAGTGTCGGGCGCTGTCTGCAGTAAGTGGTGCGGGCTTTACATCTTACAAAAGAATGCATCGAGAAATTGTATGTGTCACATCATATTGTCGGGCGCTGTCTGCAGTAAGTCGTGCGGGCTTTCCATAGTACAAAAGAATGCGTCGAGAAATTGTATATGTCTCATCATATTGTCGGGCGCTGTCTGCAGTAAGTCGTGCGGGCTTTCCATCTTACAAAATAATGCATCGAGAAATTGTATGTGTCTCATCATATCGTCGGGCGCTGTCTGCAGTAAGTCGTGCGGGCTTTCCATAGTACAAAAGAATGCGTCGAGAAAATGTATGTGTCTCATCATATTGTCGGGAACAATATTATTATTATTTTTATTATTATTATTATTGTTGTTATTATTATTATTATTATTATTATTATTATTATTATTATTATTATTATTATTATTATTATTATTATTATTATTATTATTATTATTATTATTATTATTATTATTATTATTATTATTATAGGTTAATTGGGTTTTCCCGATCTGTGAATGTTTATGCCGGTCTGTTGCGCGGTCGGTGCGCGTTATCTTGAACACATTTTGGGTGCGACGTAAAATGAAGGGTTGTGACGCAATATAAGTAAACAAGAAGTGACGGTTAGGAGTTGATAGTGAGAGCAATGATGTTGTTGTGAGTGGCATCACACTGTTAAAGAGTTGGATGACGTTAAACTTATAGAATGTTCTGATGGTGTTGGAGTTGTGTTGAGGTGTAGCCCTTCATAAAGGTCATACAATTACTAGAGCACAGTACGTAACACATATCTATTACAGTCTCTCCATCTGTGCAGACGACTAATGCGTTCTACGCGAATCCACTGTATAAGGCGATGATAATGCTTTAAGCAAGTACCATACTTTTAAAACCACAAAATTACTTGAAATGATATCATAGTGTTATCTGAAGAAAAGCAGGAAGCTTTCTATTAAACTATTAGACTTATTTCTCATTTACAATACAGCAATTTTGTTTCGTTTTTTTTTAAAGGCGAATAAAAAACATAAATGAGATAGAGATAGTAGCTGGATCGCACATCTTCAATCTGGTGGATTCTCGGCCAAATCAACGAAGATACAAAGCGGAATCGACTATCATTCACCCCGAGTTCAATCCTGCAGTAAACAACAGTGAACACGATATCGCCTTGATTCTCTTGAAAGATCGGATAGAGTTTAACTACGATACCAGACCTCTGTGTTTGCCAAATAAGAAGGACGTCTTCAGCAAGGCCAGCGACTGTTTCCTGGCAGGATGGGGCCAAATTTTTTGTGACAAGAGCAGTAAGTTATTAAGAGGAAACTCTACTGTTATCATAATTTTTGAGGGATTACTGCAAAGTTCTTTGACAATTCATATTTCTGTTTGTAAAAACCCTGTCATTTTTGTCTAAGACTTGCATAAAGCATTTAAACTCATGAATTTTTACATAATTATTTTTTTCGTGTGGATTCTATAGTTGGGTTTTGGAGGCATTTACTTATTAAGCCGCTCCATGAAATTGTGCCAAGTGTTATTTTGAATTTGAATTTAAATTATTTTTTTTTAAAGTAAAGTATTTTTAACGTTGTATATATCTATATATATATTATTTTTTTCTATGGCATCCACTTTTAAATAGGCTTGAAGAGTCATTTTAAAAGAAACCATAACCTATTGAAACTGTAAAACCCATATGAAACTACCTCAATAACAAGCTTATACTAAAATAGTTCAATGTCACAGCCTAGCCACAGCTCTATCGCCAATATAAATATAATATAGTTATATATTGTATAAATACAGTAGTCAATTTGTGCTGGGATCTGATCTTGCCATTAAAATTGTTTAGAATAATGCAAATGCCAAAGCTGGTTCATTTAAGCTATGTAGGTAATTTTGCATCAAGAAATGGGGTTAGCGAGACAGCAATCATCTTGCTCACAAAAGAACAACACGTTGTAGGCGAGAATATCCCAAGACTAATTAACTTTGCTTATCTTCATCAACTTTTCTCTGCTGTGAAACTGCATGTCTTGTATGTCCAAATTTTGTGCCACGAAACAAAATTCAGGGCGTGCTGTAAATCTTACATCTTTGACTCATTATTAGCCATACAGGGTTCGGCCAAGACAAGCCAAACACAAATAAACAAAGAAAGTTAACTCTTGGTCGCCAACCTTAGACAGCCCCCCCACCCTTCTCCAAACTCAATCATTTTACGTCAATGCGTTTCTAACTAACCTATAATTCGTTTGTTTCTCAGAAATCCCGAATACATATATTTTAAATGTTGCTTTGCCTTGGTGGCAATAGTGAGAAAAAAATCACACTAATTAACACTCCCAAACTATCTTTACTTTTCACTATTGAAACACAGTATTTTTGAATGAAAATTACGTAGCCATTCTTTTTAAGTAATATAATACGTACCGCTACTTATATTTCATATTTATCTTATATGTTAAACATATAAAACATTATTTCAAAGCGCAAAGCCCAATAAGATACATTTTTTTAAAAAATACTTTTTTACCATTCCTTCACAACATGCGCTAGAATACAATACGTCAGCATATCATATAGAAAATTAATTGAGACTTAAATATAAGCGAAATATGCGTTAATCTGATCCGATGCATGCGTTCATCTAATACCGTCTTGCAATCTCCTACTCAAAATATTACCAGTCGCAATACTGACTACTCTGCAGTCTTACAGTATTCTGTATAGACAAAAAAATTTTAACTTTCTATAATACGATATAACTGGATCCTTGCCATCCAACACATAATGTAACTATATTCTTATGATCTAATGCTAAGTTCAAAGTTTGCCATGAATTATACGATATAAATATTACTTTAAACATAGTTTATATGTACCGTAATGTCATTATTTGTCGTATTTAAGATATGTATGTTTTACATTTAATGAAGCGATGATTATGTGCGTCACTACTTTTATGTAAAACTCTGTGGGTCCAGAGACTTGCTGGCGTGCTGCGCTATATACATTATCAAAATTATTAGTAGTAGTAAATGGTGGTATGAAAAAACCCCGCAAAAAACCAAGTTTTTGACTATAAATCCTTTATGTACGAGAAGTAACTAAAAGAATGTTCACCGATCAGGAATATGTTTATAAAAAGTTTTGTCAATAAACTACGCACCTTATTGCGCGATAGAAAGGTTGTTCAATATAATACGCACCGCGTCACTCAAAAAATAACATGATACATAGAAATAAATAAAATAATCTAAAAATTCAATAATTTAATTACAGTACATGCGATCGATCTGAAATTTTAATACATCATTTTTATCATCAGCACAAAACTGCCTGCAAATTTTCAGCTCGCTAGCTTACAAGGAAGTTGGTTAAAAATCGATCTAAAGTTTTGGCGACAAGCAAGGGCTCAAACAGACACCACGAGTTAATATAAAGGATTTAAATTTTTTAAAACCCGTAAAAACAAGTTTTTTACTATAAATCTTTTATTTACGAGACATAACTAAAAGAATGTTCATTATAATACGCAGCGGAAGACCATCCAAAAATACAAAATTGCAGTTGTGTCGTAAAACATGTTTGATATAATGCGCAGCGATCAGGAATATGTTTATAAAAAGTGTTGTCAATAAAATACGCAACTTATTGCGCGACAGAAAGGTTGTTATAATATAATACGAACCGGTACACTCTATCTCAAAAAGCATCATGATACATAGAAATTAATTAATTAATCTAAAGTTCAATAATTTAATTACAGTATATGGGATCGATCTGAAATTTTGATACATAGTTTTAATCATCGTCACAAAACTGCCTGCAAAATTTCAGCTCGCTAGCTTACGATAAAGTGGCTTAAAAATCGATCCAAAGTTTTGGCGACAAGCAAGCAAGCAAGGGTTCAGACACCACGAGTTAATATAAAGAATGTTTTTTAAAAAAACGTAAAAAAAACAAGTTTTTTACTATAAATCCTTTATGTACGAGACGGAACTAAAAGAATGTTCATTATAATACGCAGCGCAAGACCATCCAAAAATACAAAATTGCACTTGTGTCGTAAAACATGTTTAATATAATGCACACCGATCAGGAATATGTTTATGAAAAGTGTTGTCAATAAAATACGCACCTTATTGCTCGACAGAAAGGTCGTTCAATATAATAAGCATGTTCAATATAATGCGCATTCTTACACTCTATCTCAAAAATTTAACATGATACATAGAGATAAATAAAATAATCTAAAAATTCAATAATTTAATATTACGGTACATGCGATCTATCTGAAATTTTGATACATCGTTTTTATCATCGGCACAAAACTGCCTGCAAAATTTCAGCTCGCTAGCTTACGAGGAAGTGTGTTAAAGATCAGGTTTCAGACACCACGAGTTAATCTAAAGGATTTAAAAACGTTTTAATTTACATCTGTATAGATTTTTTTTTAACTTTTAAGTTTAAAAAAAAATACATTTTGCGGTTTAACAAAAATTGGAATATTTTTAATTTAGGTTCAACAGGAATAATTTTACGTTAATGTGAGCATACTTATATTTAAAAGAATATATAATTCGGAAAATACGATTTCTCAATACAGAAACACGTCTGCGGCAAAGAAAATTAAATGTATGGGAATTCCAGACTTGCAACGGCCACTCCCTGTATGGCGGTAAAATAAGACCCGGTGAAAGATGTGCCGAGTACTACAAGGGCTATGAAGATGTTGGCCCGGTAGGTGTGAGAGACGTGTTTTTGTGTTTACATTGTATGAGCATGCAAGGACTTGACCTAGTAGGAAGCGCGTGGTTTGTGATGTGAACTGTAAGCGTGCGTGGTCATGGACTGGGAGGAGAGCTGACTATAAATGTACGGTTCAAGAGGTAACCGATGTTGATTGCCTACGAGCTGCTGAGGTGGTTGATTGTACTTTATTGTACAGTTGATTGCAGTGGATTGTATATAGAGTGATTAAAGACAGTTGTTAACCAGAACACAGTGTGTTTTAAGTCTTGTTACTAGACCATGCAAGTTCTATTACGGTAGGTGCATGGGCAGCAATGAGCAACACATTATTTGTTTACAGAAGACATGAAGAAGTCTGAGTAATCATAAGGTCCGAGGAGTCGGGCATTGAGTATCTGTTGATGCCTTATGTATTATTCAATGTCTGGTCGTTTGTGACTGTTTTATTCAATGAAAATACAATCTGCTCTGCTTTCTGTTTGAATAAATGGAATACTCGCAGACTTTCGGATTTGTCATATATAAGTTCTCAAATTATTATTATTATTATTATTATTATTATTAATAATTATTATTAATTATTATTATTATTATTGCTTTTATATATTGAAATCTATTTTTTCAAGATGAAATGGAAATTTACGCATTAACATTACCCCCCCCCACCTCATTTATTACTTTGTAAAATGGAAGCTAATAATAATATTACAAGTTCTAGTAATTTCATTAAATAACTGAATGAGAAATATCCGTTGGTCTTTTTGATATTTAAACAAAAATTAAACTTCTTTATTTTCTATAACTGAACTTGTTTCAAACAACTAAACGTTTAATATTTTTCAAAAATTTCTTTAAAAATCCAAAAATATGAAATTGTTTAGACATAGTTTTATAGCTAAATTATTTTTTAACACTCTTTAGAAACAGTTTCTATTAACTGCCTTTTACAACAATTTATTACACGAAACAAACCATAATCGCAACAATTTAGCAGATTGAAATAAACTATTTCTCTTCTCGTCCCTAATGTCACTTCAGAATATGCCTCATTTAGTTTAATGACTTGTACAATTTAATTTGGACAATTTTAAAAAATGCCACAAAGCTATTTTAGCATTTTGCTGTTTAATCCAGGGGGACAGTGGCAGTCCTATCTTCTGTAGTGATACAACTGGTACTTTCAAGTTTGTCGGCATTGCTCCAACACACATTTTTAATGTGAGACCAACCGAGCCACCAGCGGGTGAATGCGCACTAATTAGAAGGTTCAAATTCCCCGCTGTGCAGAAGCATCTGAAATGGATCACCAAAAAAACAGGTAACGTAAAGCATTGTTGTAACACAACTCCTTAGCAACTAGATCTTCGTCTCATGCCAGCATCGTTGTAACACACGTCTTTAAAGACTAGGGGTGTACCGGATTTCGGCCCCGGCTCCGGCCAATCCGTAATCCGGCCATTTTTATAAATCGGGCTTGGCCGGACTTCACTTCAAAACTCCAAACAAATACGGCCCCGCCGGATTTCAAAAGCTTGTATCCCGTACAGTCCTTTTAGTAACCAGATCTTCGCTTTGTTGCTGTCCGCCTTAACATTACAAGCGAAAACTGATCCTTATGATATATATAAAAGACTATAAAATATTTATTTTATTTTCGGTGAATGAAATTTAAATTAGATTTTTTTCAACCAACTTTGTGAAACGGATTTTAATTATACAAATATCGCCCAGTCACGTGGTAAAAATGTGCGTGCATATATCAGGGAAGTGTTGGCACCGATGGTGATCGATATGACGGACAATTGGTTTTCGGGAATTGATGTTATGTCAAGTAACTTAAGTTGTTGGAATGATTACGGTGTTTATTTGAAGGTTTATTTCTAGAGTACTATATTCCTGTTGTACCGATATCACTACATCAGTGAGACCAAGTCTAAATTGTAAAATAAAACAATATCTCTCTCTGCCTCTCAATATCTCCACCCTTTCTCATCCACACACATACACACACATATATACACACACACACACATATATATATATATATATATATATATATATATATATATATATATATTAAACTATATAATTTGCAATTGTCACGCAAGTAGTGTCTGTCAGTCCTGACGCTACTAATTTTAGAAAGCAGGGTAAACCAAATTACTGCACCAATGCATCAAAAGGTTTGCAAATTAAAGACGCACTGTAAAAAATTATTATATAACGTCATTGTTTTCGCTCATATTTTAATTTTGGAAGAGGGATCAATGTAAAAAGAGGATTTGATGATGCTTAATTATAAAATAAACAAACAAAGGGGGCGCCCTAGGCGCCCTACAACCCCTATCATAAAATACTTTGTGTACATTTCAGAAAGTTTAATATTTCGTATTTATCAAACAAGGACAAGTTAGTTGGGCTTTTGAAAAAGGTCGGCGCCCTAGGCGCCCTAAAAAAGTGCATCTTTTTATAAAATAAATAGATTTCAGCTGAAAACATCCGTCATTTTTGACGGGTTATATGCTAGTAAACAATATATAATTTGCAATGTCACGTCTGAAGTGTCTGTCCTTGACGCTACTAATTTTAGAAAGCAGCGCACCAAATCACTGCACCAATGCATCAACAGGTGTTCAAATTAAAGATGCGCTGTAAAAAATTATTATATGACGTCATTGTCTTAGCTCATATTTTAATTTTGGCAAAGGGAACAATGTAAAAAGAGGATTTGATGATGGTTAATTATAAAATCAATAAACAAAGGGGGCGCCGTAGGCGCACTACAACCCCTATTATAAAATACTTTGTGTGCATTTCATAAAGTTTAATATTTCGTATTTATCAAACAAGGACAAGTTATTTGGGCTTTTGAAAAAGGTCGGCGCCGTAGGCGCCCTTAAAAAACGACTGTGAGTGAATGAAAAGAAGGAACTCTGGAGAGACCCGCGGTGTAGCATACGCCGCAGACTTGCTCATCATAGACTTTGCAAAGAACGGTTAAGGGGGGGGGAGAGTACTGACACAAAAAGCAGCACTAAGTAAATAAGAAATAACGAGTAAACAAGTGCATTTTTGAGGCCCCTATCCTATTAACTCGTGAAGGATTCCAGATTTAACGCATCCGGTTCTGTTGTCAACTTTTTCAAAGCGCTCGTAAACACGTTTTCTGACTAGCTAGAGAGTTGAAATTTTCACAATAGGTTTGGCTTGTGAAGAGAATAAAGCTATTAAATCTTCAGATCGATCGAATGTACCGTAACTAAATTAATTTATTTTTAGTTTATCTCTATATGTGGCGGCAAGCTTTTGTTGACATTTTACGTGTCAAGCTGAGTTAAGTTCAAAATCCGTGACCAAAACTTTTTCCGTTTTACAACAAAGGGTATTTAAGGCAATCTCAGTCTGTAAATGTTTGTCGCTTTTAAGCATGATAAATACTTTTTAGTTATTTCTCATATATAAGGGATTTATAGTCAACAACTTTTTTTTACGGGGTTATTTAATTCAATCCCTTATATTAACTTCACCGTCGTCTCTTGGGTTCGCAGGCGGTCGGTCGGGCGGAAAAACAAAAGTAAATAAAAAAGACCCGTAAAAACAAAGTTTTTGACTATAAATCCCTTATATATGAGATAGAATTAAAAGTATTGATTATGTTCCAACGCGACACACATTTACAGACTGACACCGAGTGATGTCCCCTGTCTTTATTAATGGGGGATGGGACGTGAGGGGGTTTTGGCACGACGGTCGATGTCAAAGCGTCAACTCAAACTCTCACGTGGAAAAAATAACAATAATAAACGGCGGATTTGAATTACATACGTTATATTAGGATAAACTAAAAATGCATTAATTTAATTACCGTATGATTGATCGATCTGAAATTTTGATACGATGCATCGTTAGGTGAGTCGGGTCCATGTGCCAAATTTTAGCTCGATCGCATCACGGAAAGTGGGTAATTTTTTACTTTTCTTTTTCCGGCCGACCGACGTTCGAAGAGAGAGATGACGACAGACAAGATTTCGAAGTTAATACAAGGGATTTAAAAATGACACACTTCCCGTGATGCATAGTCGTGTTGTGTATATGATATGAGTAGTGTGTATAGAAAATCATTCCATATAGAACAAGCGAAATCATAGAATGTCTTATATAGACAATCCATGTGTTGTGAAAAAAAAATTCTGCTAAGTGGATCAGCGCACATATGTAAAGGAGTTAAGAACGTGTAAGTTTATATTTATAGAAAATGTCAAATTTTGCTCAAAAAGTTTGTCTCTAGATGAAACTTGGCTAACAGGACATTTAACAGGACTTCATGCATGAAATTAAGTTTTACAAATTTTTTGTTAACGCGTAAAAGTAGAAAATAAAATGAACAAAAATTATTTTTTTTAAAGAATGAGGCCTAGCTGCAGTGAGGAATGTAGAATCTCGCATGAAAAAGCAGAAAATAATTTTTTAGTCACAAACTAAGTAGTCACACAGGTGGACTCATAACTTTTGTGTTAGTTGATCAAATTTTATATCTTACATTAAATCCCACAATCGATCACAATAAATATCAATAAAACTTAGAGTTCTGAGTCCCCCTGTGTGACTACTTAGTTTGTGACTAAAAAAATATTTTCTGCTTTTTCATGCGAGATTCTACATTCCTCACTGCAGCTGGGCCTCATTCTTTTAAAAATGTTTTGTTTGTTCATTTTATTTCAAAATAAATAGATTTCAGCTGAAAACGTTCGTCATTTTTGACGGGTGATACGCTAGTATATATATATATATATATATATATATTAGGACTGTTAACGATTAATTTAAATGTAATCGTTAACTTTTGAAAAATTAGCGATTAATTAATGGTTAATTTCGATTAAAGCCAAAAATTAAAATTTATGACGTTGTAACTAACACTTATTAAACGTTCTCGTTGAAAATCTAAATAACACTGGAATGTCTCCTTTATATGTCATCTTTTAACCAACTACGCAAAAAGACAAGTGTGTTGGCATTATTTGGTTCAAGTGATGAGCGGGTCTAATTGACAATATAATCAGCCGAGATGACAATCATTTACATGGAACTGAGGTAGTTGGTATACACAAAACGGTCTTGGCAAGGAATGACATTATCGGATATCGGTGTTCATTAAAATTCCACCATTGCAGAGGGTTAATGGACTCAGGAAATTGCATCTCCATTTTGTATCGTAGTAATTCATCAGAAGAGCTGTCGTCATTTTCTGTATCTGAGTCAGACTCCATTACTGCCATTAGCTTAATACGTTTTTCATTTGGTTTAATAAGTAGGCGAATGTTAGAACCATGGTGGGCAAACGATTTCTCACAATGGATACAATAAACTTTATCAACATTTTAACATTCCCGTCAGTCAATAGTTTAAAGCAAAAATGTTCGTGTAATCGTCAGGAAATGTGTTATTATTTATCGGCCGCTAGTTTTTATTATTTTTTTTTACTTTTTACTTCCAATAATTTGTAAGTGATGAGTCGATTAATCGTTGAAAAATAATTTAATCCTTAAAATTTTTTAACGATTAGTCGATTAATTAATCCTTAATTTCCGAAGCCCTAATATATTTATATATACAACTCAATTTCAATAAAAAAAATTTGGCATACGTTTTATACGTATTTAAAAAAAAATAGAACATCAAATAACCATTTTTTTCAAATCTTTATCTATTTATTGAACAATGTGACCTGTCCTCATAATCATTTATGAACAGATGAAATGTTCAAAAGGGAGACACTTTGAACTTCGATGTAAGAGTTTAAAAACGCAGGCAACAACGTTTGTTAGAACATAATATGACCGTAGATATAAAACAAAGTCAAATCAGATTTTGTCTCTCAAGCTATTTTTTTTTATTTCACAGCATGCGTCTTCAAGTGCAAGAACGGCAACTGCCTCGTTCAAAGACGCCGTCTGCGTGACAACGTCGACGACTGCGGCGACAACAGCGACGAGGCCTTCAAATGTGAGGGTGAGTTGATTTGTCTATTTGCTTGGTCACTTTTTGTTTGACAGCTCCACTTGAAAATAAACTGCTTAAACGCCAGAGTTTAGTGACTCAAATGCACCGCCCAAACAACTCATGTTTCAACAGGCTAGACCATAACAGGGACTCAAACTTCCGGCATTGCAGCCTAGCCTCTGAAACAGTACTACACCTGTTAGCTTGGTGTCCCGCGCTAGACATAGCCGGGGAGGTCAGAGTGGCAAAAAGTCCCCCCGTGAAGACAATGTTGTGTGGCACTGCTCAGCAGATGAAGCAGGTTGCCCAGGTATTAGCCAAGGCCTTAAGGAACTAAGTCTCAGGCCAAAAGAATATGTAGAAGAAAAAGATGCATGCTTATGAGCTTATTTTATAATTAAAATACATATCTAATCCAAGACCTTAACGCTGCTGGTTCAAAGTATAGTATAACAAATCTATAATAATAAAAGGCAATTTTCTGTCCGTTCTGTCCGGTCCTCGATAGCGATTGGTCCCTCAAACACATATGACTCCTACGGCCAATCATATTGAACACTTTTACGCGGACGTTCAAAACGAGTTATTTTTGGTGCAGTATTTCTTCCAAGACTTTATTTTGAGTTATGCGCGTTAAGATTTATAGTCAAAAGCTCTGTTTTTACGAGTGATTTATTTTAACTATAATGAATAGTATTTTTAACGGGATGCACATGTATGCCGGTCGAGACGGCTGTTGGAGGGGAGTTACAACATGCCGCCGAACGGTGGCGGAACGTCCTTGGGCGGGCTTTGTTGCTCGTATAAAATAAGATGTGACAAAAAAAAATAGACACTCCTCACCAAATACACGTTCAAAAGGACCACGAAAAAAAATGCGTCTTGGTGGTGACCACATCATTAGATCATGCCATAGAGAGAATGGCACGAAGGGCGTTCGTCCAAAAATAATCTTACTTTCACTTGTGATAAACTAAAAATTTAGCGCATGGCCATTTCTAACCTAGAAATATTGGGTGCCACTTTATTCATCTTTTGTTCAAGTACTTGCTGCTTTCTCTTGCGCTAGGGACCAAACATCTAGAGCCAATTTTTCTGGCCTTTCGTAGTGTTTTTAGCTTTGAATGAGAAGTTTGAAGAACAATAAAACAAACTCGCCATTTAATGTCCGAATTTTCGGGTCTAAAGTTTTATATGTGAAATGCGGCTGAAATATAAAATAATCTTTTTAAAATATTTTTTCCAGTGGTTTCTTTCAACTGCTCATTCGACAAATCATTTCTGTGTGGCTACAAAATGTTTGGCGACAACTGGAAACAACTAACAAGTGGCCATCGTCTTAGCAACAAATATCCAATATTCGACCACACCATTGGCAAAAATCCAGGTAATGATACGAAATATGAAGAAATTGGTTTTTAAGAAATTGATTTCTTTTTCCGAAAACATTTTACGATATTTCTCAAAGAAGTTGATATTCATTGTACGTAAAGTCACATTTAAAACAATTCTCTTTTTAATAGCGTGATAAAGCACACACATCACTGTTATTGATATGACAAAAGTAATCTCAAGTTATTCTAGAGTCTAGACCAAGTGGATTATACTGAGTTAATAAGCGTGTGATGCTGGTTGAATGAAAGTTCAAGCAGAATTTGGCTTTCTGTTGAACGTATTTAAAAGCCTTTTCCAACTTGAAATGTAAATTTAATAAACAAAATTCTTAAAGACAGAGTTAAATTAATGACTGTCCCGTATAGTTTATAGATTTTTAACCCAGACACTTGAGGTGACTGCGGTAGCGCGCTGGACTGCCGAACCGAGACAGAAGAGAGTCGTGGGTTCTAATATCGGTGCTGGCAAGGCCCACGGGGAATTGAGCTAGCCACACAATCCCTTGCTCGTTAGTGGTGGCTAAATAAAACTTGTGAACGCTACTTCACATGCCCCATAGTCCGTCATGGACTGGAAAGGGGGATATTATTATGAGGTGACTGAGTATAATGTAAATTTTAAAGTTGACAGGTTCCACCTTGTACACTTCTAATTAACCTCACATCTCCTCTCTCTAGGCCACTGGATCTCAATATCACCATATTCATACATGAAATCTCCATTGATCAACGTGACAGGACCACACTGTGTGCGCTTTCACTACTTCTTTCCAGGTAACCACACTCTTGGCACAGCGGTGTACTACAACAACGGGACCTACACGAAGCAAGTTGCTTATTATAGAGGGGTAAGTTTTATTACTTTGATCCGTTGAGGGTCAGGTTATCCGAAGGTATCGTTTCGTCCTCCTCCTTAGCAGACGCAAGTGAGCGTTACCGGTTTAAGGCCAGGAGCGCCAGCACGGATTAGCAAAAGTTACCGTGAAGAACTTATCGGACGCCAACTCTAAGGAAACATTTCAGCGGGGTTAACACCCTTAAGTCGGTCCCTTGATGACCCACCCGCCCAGCGTCGGTCCTTAATCAAAGAGACTCGTGTGCTTTGCCGGGGCGGCGTCGAAGTTGTAGCGAGTCGGAGAAGGGAAATTCAACTATACCTTGTGAGGTCAATTTTTAGTGGGAGGCATTTTCGACAATCTCCTGGATGCCCAGGTGGCCGCTTCAGAAGCGACCGCTCCGTGGGAGGGATTCTCCCAGCTGTTAGGTTTCCTTGGGGGGGAGATCAGGGTTGCGGGGGGGGAGGCTTCCCGGGAAGTCCCCAGAAACGCTCTAGGCTCGGGGCTGTTGACTATCTTCCGCGTGTAGGTTCATTGCTTTGACACACCGCCATTATGCGGGTGGAAGTTCTTGAACAACTCTGCGTCACCTGCAAATAATCTCCCCCGTATAACATGATCCCCCGATGATTCAGCCAAGCTTGCTAGTGGGCATGGAGAAAAGTCCCAACACAATACCCTGCGGTAGATGTAATAGGCTAGAAAAGCTTACACGGAGGTCACCACAATACAATGCTTCTGTCAGCCAGCAAGGATGCTGACCAAGCGGAGTGAAGATCGAGAGATGCCCGTCTAATTCCTGAAGCGTTGACAGAAGAATCTGGAAATGTGATGGTCAATCACACAAAACCAGGGGCGTAGCTAGGGGAGGAAGGGAGGGGTCCAAATTTGAAATTCGTACGGGCCGCCGCCACAAGAGGAGTTACATTATCTCATGTCATGATGTCGAAATTCAAAATGGAGGAGCCCCTAAACAGACCAAGCGCCCCCCCCTTTGCCCTCAAATCCCTAGCTATGCCACAGCATAAAACGAAATTGTAGAAGAATATGATAAAACCATTCTCGAGTTAAACGTCTCTTATTTATTTTAAGTATAAGGTTCATGTCTGAATCTAGGAAGTTTATGTTCGTATGTTGGACTCTTTTCATTTATCTTTTTTAAAAAATGGTCATCGTAAAGTACGAATCATGTTTTTTTGGATAACCCATTAAAGTAACAGTGAGTAGAAATTGGCCCATTAAAGTAACAGTAAGTAGAAATTGGCCCATTAAAGTAACAGTGAGTAGAAATTGGCCCGTTTAAGTAACATTGAGTAGAAAGTGGCCCATTAAAGTAACAGTGAGTAGAAATTGGCCCATTAAAGTAACAGTGAGTAGAAATTGGCCCGTTTAAGTAACAGTGAGTAGAAAGTGGCCCATTAAAGTAACAGTGAGTAGAAATTGGCCCATTAAAGTAACAGTGAGTAGAAATTGGCCCATTAAAGTAACAGTGAGTAGAAATTGGCCCATTAAAGTAACAGTGAGTAGAAATTGGCCCGTTTAAGTAACAGTGAGTAGAAATTGGCCCATTAAAGTAACAGTGAGTAGAAATTGGCCCGTTTAAGTAACATTGAGTAGAAAGTGGCCCATTAAAGTAACAGTGAGTAGAAATTGGCCCATTAAAGTAACAGTGAGTAGAAATTGGCCCATTAAAGTAACAGTGAGTAGAAATTGGCCCATTAAAGTAACAGTGAGTAGAAAATGGCCCGTTTAAGTAACAGTGAGTAGAAATTGGCCCATTAAAGTAACAGTGAGTAGAAATTGGCCCGTTTAAGTAACATTGAGTAGAAAGTGGCCCATTAAAGTAACAGTGAGTAGAAATTGGCCCATTAAAGTAACAGTGAGTAGAAATTGGCCCATTAAAGTAACATTGAGTAGAAATTGGCCCGTTTAAGTAACATTGAGTAGAAATTGGCCCGTTTAAGTAACATTGAGTAGAAATTGGCCCGTTTAAGTAACAGTGAGTAGAAATTGGCCCGTTTAAGTAACAGTGAGTAGAAACTGGCCCGTTTAAGTAACATTGAGTAGAAATTGGCCCGTTTAAGTAACAGTGAGTAGAAATTGGCCCGTTTAAGTAACATTGAGTAGAAATTGGCCCGTTTAAGTAACATTGAGTAGAAATTGGCCCATTAAAGTAACAGTGAGTAGAAATTGGCCCATTAAAGTAACAGTGAGTAGAAATTGGCCCGTTTAAGTAACATTGAGTAGAAAGTGGCCCATTAAAGTAACAGTGAGTAGAAATTGGCCCGTTTAAGTAACATTGAGTAGAAATTGGCCCGTTTAAGTAACATTGAGTAGAAAGTGGCCCATTAAAGTAACAGTGAGTAGAAATTGGCCCGTTTAAGTAACATTGAGTAGAAATTGGCCCATTAAAGTAACAGTGAGTAGAAATTGGCCCGTTTAAGTAACAGTGAGTAGAAACTGGCCCGTTTAAGTAACAGTGAGTAGAAATTGGCCCGTTTAAGTAACAGTGAGTAGAAACTGGCCCGTTTAAGTAACAGTGAGTAGAAATTGGCCCATTAAAGTAACAGTGAATATAAATTGGCCCGTTTAAGTAACAGTGAGTAGAAATTGGCCCGCTTAAGTAACAGTGAGTAGAAACTGGCCCGTTTAAGTAACAGTGAGTAGAAATTGGCCCGTTTAAGTATCAGTGAGTAGAAATTGGCCCGTTTAAGTATCAGTGAGTAGAAATTGGCCCGTTTAAGTAACAGTGAGTAGAAACTGGCCCGTTTAAGTAACTGTGATTAGAAATTGGTCAGTTAAAGTATCAGTGAGTAGAAATTGGCCCATTAAAGTAACAGTGATTAGAAATTGGTCAGTTAAAGTAACTGTGAGTAGAAATTTGCCCGTTTAAGTAACAGTGAGTAGAAATTGGTCAGTTAAAGTATCAGTGAGTAGAAATTGGCCCGTTTAAGTATCAGTGAGTAGAAATTGGCCCGTTTAAGTAACAGTGAGTAGAAATTGGCCCGTTTAAGTAACAGTGATTAGAAATTGGTCAGTTAAAGTAACTGTGAGTAGAAATTGGCCCGTTTAAGTAACAGTGAGTAGAAACTGGCCTGTTTAAGTAACAGTGAGTAGAAATTGGCCCGTTTAAGTATCAGTGAGTAGAAATTGGCCCGTTTAAGTAACAGTGAGTAGAAACTGGCCCGTTTAAGTAACTGTGTAGAGCAGTGTTCTTTCCTCATTGAAATCACCACATACACACACACACACCACACACACACACACACGCACGCACGCATGCATGCGTGCACATACGCTCGCACGCACAGACAGACAGACAGACAGACACACACACACACACACAAAACCGGTGTTGAATACCATCGATGTCCTCCGTTTTGCAGGGACACGCTTCCAGGCGTATACTTTCACTTGGCGAATCGTGAATTTAACTTTTTGAGAATCCTAAATAAACCTAACCGTATCAGCATGGCATATTTTAATTTATAATACCTTTTCTTTCCCAGCTTTTATTAAAGGTTTATTCAGATAGACGTTTTTGACAGACAATACGCGAATAAAGAACCTGAAATATATTAGACTTTTAAAAAAAATCTATGTATTCCTAAATAAAAAGGGAATTGGCAAATGGTACATGGGAACGTTTGATGTAGAACCCGGTCCTTTGCAAATGATTGTCCGGACTAATGAGGGCGTCTTCTCTATAGATGATATATGGCTACTCGAGGACACGTGCATATCGCATAGTGAGTTCCCCTTTTTTAAATCCTTTATATTATCTTATCTTATCTTATCTATACAGACGCTCCTTCTATGCAGAAGATAGTTGCGTCCACAGACCATGACAGATGATCTGTTGGCAAGTGATGCAGCATTCACAGGCCACGGCTTTGTGGGTTCCACGCATTACCCAGCCGCCTAACACTACATAGGTACCCATTCGGAGCGGGGTGACTCAGGGACGCCCTAGGCCCCGGGAACAAACCCTTGCCTTCACACGGATTCGAACCCGTGACCATCGGTACGACAGTCCAGTGCGCTGCCACTCGACCACCGCGTCCCCTATTAGCTCGTGATGTCTGTTTGAACCCTTGCTTGCTTGATTGTCTGTCGCCAAAACTTTGGATAGTTTTTAACCCACTTCCTCGTAAGCTAGCAAGCTGAAATTTTGCAGGCAGACTTGTGCCGATAATAAAAAGGACATATCAAAATTTCAGATCGATCGCATTTACTGTAATTAAATTATTTAGTTTTTAGATTATTTTATTTATCTCTATGTATCATGTTATTTTTTTGAGATAGAGCAGGGGATCCCAACCTTTTTGTACTCTAGAGCACATTTTAAAATATCGGTAGGGTGGCGGGCACCACCTATTTTTAATCGACAAACTCCTTCCATAACTTCTAATTTTCCCATAATTTATTTTCTTATGTTCATAATTCATTAATAAATAAATTAAATAATAAACAAACATGTTTCAGAATAATTAAATTATTATTCAAATTGAATACACAGAGAGAAATGTATTTACAAAACGTAAACAAAGTAAACAAAAAAACACAAATACAAAGAAAACATTTTATTAAAAAATGTAATATTAATATGTCAATGTGATCTTTGGCATTGCATATCATTGGCCAGTGCCTCATAATTAGGAGAGTATGAGGATAATCCTGTTAGCAAACAATCATAAAGATGATAAATCAGTGAATCGAGATCTATATCTTGATTTTATTAAGTTCATATTTGAAAACAATGATTTGCATAAATATGTCGACTTGAAAAATGATTCAATTTTATATTCCGTTGTTTTTTTTTAATGGGAAATTTTCTCTGTCCACTGTATTCCAAAAGTCCTCTGATATTAAGGATTTTAGCAAAATATCATTCTTAAGGTCAAAAATTTCTTATCATTTCAGCTATGTTTTTGTCTTTCCCTGCAACTCCAAATTTAAAGAATTCGATTTTTCCATGATTTCTGTGAAAAATCCCAAATCAATCAGCCAGCGAGGGTCAGCTAGTTCATCATAATTTTCCTTTTTATCGTTTATAAATGTTTTTATTTCTTCAATTAAACTCAAAAATCTTGTAAGAACATTTCCTTTACTGAGCCAACATACTTCAGTATGCAGAATAAGATCATGTTCTTTATCTTCAGTATCTTCTAACAGGGCCTTGAAAAGTCTGTGTTGCAAAGGAGCTGCTTGAATAGAATTGAATATTTTTGTAACTATTTTCATAACATGTTCAAATGGCAATATTTTATAACACAGAGCTTCCTGGTGGATAATAGAGTGGTAGGAAATTAAGTTTGCAGAGGGCAATAAATCCTTTTTTTAACCTACCATTGCTGGTGCCCCATCGGTGGTTATCACAGACAGCTTGTGAAAAGGCATATTTATTGACTTGGCGTGTGTTCTGAATGTATTATAAATATTCTCATCCCTTGCATGTCCTTTCATAGGTAATATTTGTAGCATATCTTCTTTTACTGTGAAGTTACTAAATACCATTCTCACCATAACTGCTAACTGTGCAGTGTCTGATATATCTGTTGACTCGTCAAATTGTAGCGAGAATCAGTCACATATTTCCAAGTCAGTCTTTAACTGCGTTTGTATGTCTGTTGAAATTGCATGTATTCTTCTTGTGACTGTGTTATTTGACAACTGTAAGTCTTGTATTGCTGAGACAATCTCACGTTTCTTAGAGAATCCATCAAACAAACAATCGGCACCAGTCAAAAATAGTTCCTGAAACAACTCACCATCAATGAAAGGTTTCTAATATTGTGTGAGCATGTGAGAAATTTTGAAAGAAGAAAATGGTGGCCTTTTAGAATTGTCCACATGTCTAGTGAAAACAGTCTGTTGTGCAGTTAGACTTGATTTTAGTTGACATATTCTTTCTTTCTTACTTACTTCAGATTTAAGTGGATAATTCACTTCGAAAACCCGAAGTGAGCCGATGATCGCCAAAACAATCAGAGTCACGTGTCATGTGTTGTGGCACCTTAGGCGTTCATCGGCTCAGTTCGTGGCGTTCGTTTACTTCGGGTTTTCTGCGTGTACATTGTACAAGGAGTGATGCTCAAATAGAACTCCCCATTCCAGGCTAGCGTGAAGAGTGCAGTCTGGCTCGCCGCTAGACAAGTTGCGACAAGTACTGTCAGCAAAGGAACCACTCATACATACAAAATCGCAAACATAAGAACGTATTTTATAAACCTAGGCACTCTAAAAAATTAAAACTCGAACAAATAAATAAAAATAATTCATATTCTTAATTAATGTTTATGAAAAAATTATGTCTCTGTCGAATAGTGGCGGGCACATACGAATTGTTCCGTGGGCGCCATGGCGCCCACGGGCACAGGGTTGGGAACCTCTGAGATAGAGTGTAGCGGTGCGTATTATATTGAACGACCTTTCTGTCGCGCAATTAGGTGCGTATTTTATTGACAACACTTTTTATAAACATATTCCTGATCGGTGCGCATTATATTAAACACGTTTTACGATACATAACTACAATTTTGTATTTTTGGATGGTCTTGCGCTGCGTATTATAATGGACATTCTTTTAGTTACGTCTCGTACATAAAGGATTTATAGTAAAAACCGTGGTTTTGTATGTTTTTAAAAAATTAAATCCTTTATATTAACTCGTGGTGTCTGTTTGAACCCTTGCTTGCTTGCTTGCTTGATTGTCGTCAAAACTTTGGATCGATTTGTAATCCACTTCCTCGCAAGCTAGCGATCTGTAATTTTGCAGGCAGTTTCGTGCCGATGATAAAAACGATGTATCAAAATTTCAGATCGATCGCATGTATTGTAATTAAATTATTGAATTTTTAGATTATTTTATTTATCTCTATGAATCATGTTATTTTTTTAGATAGAGAGTCGCGGTGCGTATTATATTGAACAACCTTTCTATCGCCGCAATAAGGTGCGTCTTTTATTGACAACACTTTTTATAAACATATTCCTGATCAGTGCGCATAATATCAAACATCTTTTTACGATACATAACTACTATTTTGTATTTTTGGATGATCTTGCGCTGGGAATTATAATGAACATTCTTTTAGTTACTTCTCGTACATAAAGGATTTATAGTCAAAAACTTTTTTTTACGGGTTTTTTTAAATTAATACTTAATGTTATTGAAATATAATTTCAATGAGTAGCAGATTCGGATGACTGGTTCGATGGACGAGCAGGAGTAATTAGTGGATGGATGTGTGTAGGAGGATGGGTGGATTGTTAGGTGAGTGAATAGGTGGATTGTTAGGTGAGTGAATAGGTGGATTGTTGGGTGAATGAATAGGTGGATTGTTGGGTGAATGAATAGATGGATTGTTAGGTGAGTGAATAGGTGGATTGTTGGGTGAATGAATAGGTGGATTGTTAGGTGAGTGAATAGGTGGATTGTTAGGTGAGTGAATAGGTGGATTGTTGGGTGAATGAATAGGTGGATTGTTAGGTGAGTGAATAGGTGGATTGTTAGGTGAGTGAATAGGTGGATTGTTAGGTGAGTGAATAGATGGATTGTTGGGTGAATGAATAGATTGAATAGATGGATGTTTAGTTGAATGAATAGATTGAATAGATGGATTGTTAGGTGACTGAATATATGGATTGTTAGGTGACTGAATATATGGATTGTTAGGTGACTGAATAGATGGATTGTTAGTTGAATTAATATATTGAATAGATGGATTGTTAGGTGATTGAATAGATGCATTGTTATGTGAATTAATAGATTGAATCGATGGATTGTTAGTTGAATGAAAAGATTGAATAGATGGATTGTTAGGTGACTGAATAGATGGATTGTTAGGTGAATTAATAGATTGCATAGATGGATTGTTAGGTGACTTAATAGGTGGATTGTTAGGTGAATGAATAGATGGATTGTTAGGTGGATGAATAGATGTATTTTTAGATGACTGAATAGAAGGATTGTTAGGTAAATGAATAGATGGATTGTTAGGTGAATGAATAGATTGAATAGATGGGTTGTTAGGGGAATGAATAAATGGATTGTTTGTTGAATGAATAGATGGATTGTTGGGCGAATGAATAGATGGATTTTTAAGTGATTGAATAGATTGAATAGATGGATTGTTAGTTGAATGAATTGATTGAAAAGATGGATTTTTAGGTGACTGAATAGAAGGATTTTTAGGTGAATGAATAGATGTATTGTTAGGTGACTGAATAGATGGATTGTTAGGTGAATTAATAGATTGAATAGATGGATTGTTAGGTGACTGAATAGATGGATTGTTAGGTGAATGAATAGATGGATTGTTAGGTGACTGAATAGATGGATTGTTAGGTGAATGAATAGATGGATTGTTAGTTGAATGAATAGATGGATTGTTAGGTGAATGAATAGATGGATTGTTAGGTGACTGAATAGATGGATTGTTAGGTGAATGAATAGATGGATTGTTAGGTGAATGAATAGATTGAATAGATGGTTTGTTAGGGGAATGAATAAATGGATTGTTAGGTGACTGAATAGATGGAGTCTTAGGTGACTGAATAGATGGATTGTTAGGTGAATGAATAGATGGATTTTTATGTGAGTGAATAGATTGATTGTTAGGTGAGTAAATAGATTGAATAGATGGATTGTTGGATGTATAAAAGGATTGAATAGATTGATTGTAAGGTGAGTGAATAGATGGATTGTTGGATGAATGAATAGATGGATTGTTGGGTGAATTAATATATTGAATAGATGAATTATTAGGTGAATGATTAGATGGAATAGATGGATTGTTAGGTGAATGAATAGAATGAATAGATGGATTGTTAAGGGAATAATTAGATTGAATAGATGGATTGTTAGGTGAATGAATAGAATGAATAGATGGATTGTTATTTGAATAGAAGAATCATTGTTTGAGTCGGTTAATGTGTTAGTTTATTATAATGATAATTATTCATATTAGCCTTGCCCGGGTTTAAAATAAGGTTTTCTGTAGAAGTGTACAGTACTGTTTATTTGCATGCAATAAAAGGGTACATTTAACTTAAAGCAATGTGATAGACAACATTTTCGGAAGTTCCATTTGGAGTGTGTACAAAAAGATTTTCCTCTGTGCCAACTCTGGAGCAGGCCTCATACAACTGTCCATGAGAGACGAGAGAATAGAAAACTGCATTTCACACGTGACGCAGAATGATAAACCTCTTATGTTTCGTTTAAAGAAAAAAACTTGTTCCGTACAATTTTTTCGCTTAACACTGTTACTATCCAATCAGAAACAATTGCATAAGAAACAAATAATTTGTGATTTTTTTAAAATAATTATATTTGTTTGTTTTGATTCCCAGGGTGTTTTATGAACGAATACATGTGCCGTACTGAAGGTGTTATAAATTGCCTCCCTTCGTCAACAAAGTGTAACGTTGTTGCCGACTGTGACTATAGCTTCATGGACGAAAAGTGTGAACGTAAATATTGGATTAGAACAGTGATGGCCAAACATTTTGGGGCCACGTGCCCAAAAATTCAATTAAAACCTACTTTTATATAGCAAAATGCCAACACAAAGTGCCAGCAAATTGTTTTGATTAAGGAAGTAATATTTTAGTCGCGTGCCGGCTGATGAGGCTCTGCGTGCCGCCTGTGGCACGTGCGGCATAGGTTCGCCATCACTGGATTAGAACAGCTTAACTTAGATAAATAACAGATCCAATAGATTAATACAAAATAATTTTTTTCAGTAGTAAATGTTAAAAAAATCGACGCAGCAAATCTTATTTTTGTACTACCTATATTGATAGTCTTATTGCAATACCAGAAAAACTGTTATTAAATTAGTTTATAGACAAAATTGTGTAATAACACTTTGTCCCAAGTGCAGACAGCATTTCATCAATCATCTGAATTAGAGTACCGTATAGACTCGTTCTTAAGCCAACCTTTTTTTTTGACCAAATCTAGGGGAAAAGGTTGGGAGGGGGGGGGTCGGCTTACGTGCGGGTCATATGTGATTTTTGCATGTACATTGAATATCGGTGTTGTCATTGTAGATCATCAATTTTTTTGTCTACATACTACAAGATTCGACTGCTCTACCAGAAGCTATTAAACATTATTAAACATCTGCAAATACCTTATTTAATCATTTTTTTTTCGAACTTTTTAATACATTGTTTTACAAATTTTGTTTTCTACAACGAATTTTAATGTACGCGCTTTCGCCACTGTTTACCAAAAAACAAATAAATTAAAAAAATACCGGTGACTCGCCTTACAAATATCACAAAGGCACATATGTAGTACAAAGTAAACAATCGTAATTGATGATTAAGTTTGTAATTAAAAATACTTTTTTTTTACTATTTTGTTTACGCTGTCCTATATGTGGAATTGTGCCCCAGGGTTGTGCTCCAAGGTTGTTTGACGGGTGCGGACAGGTGACACTTTTTGGCCGGACAAAGAACGACTGGACAAACTTTGACGCCCCAGTCGGGCGCGCCCCGTCCGACCCGTCTGGCGCCAACCTTGTATCACCAGGATTGGCTTCCCAGACCTGACCAATTGCGTAGTCAGCATGACATGACTGGACAAGCTTGAGCGTTGTTTTTGGGATCATATATAAGGGGAGACTCACTCAGTCACAGAAGGACATGAAAGTAAGACGTCAACGGGAGACAAAAAAAGGAACAAAATTTCAAAACTGTTCTCAATGTAAAATCGTTATCAAACGCCAATTTCTGAAGAGCTGAAAAGTAGTTTTGAATAGATTTGTTAAAAATTAATGACTAATGATCACTAATCGATTCTGGAGCCAGAAAACCGATTGTATATCAATAGATTCTAATCAAATACTCTGAATAGAAATTCAAAAATGTATTTTGAAATTATAAATAACAAAGAAAATAAACATGATATAAGATCGCCTAGGGGCCGAATAATATACTCGGACGCACCTCAAGCAGCCCACGAACCGTAGTTCCCCCCCCCACCCCGTCTTTGTGTTAGAATATATTTTTTTATTTGGGGGGGGGGCGCTGAGTAATATTTTTTATGGAAAAGGGGCGGCGGTAGGCCAAAAAATTTAGGGAACCACTGTCCTAAATGGTC